>CM059432.1:82260956-82413456 GCA_030390025.1 Squalus acanthias
CGGCCACCATAGGATGGTGGCCAGCCTCAGCATCATTGGTGGGATGGTGGGGGAGAAGCCTCATGGTGGGGCTCAGAGGCCTGGGAAGGCGATCGGAGGCCTTGTGAGGGGTTCTCTGATTGCGGGGGGTGGGTTAGGTAGGGACCCTGGATCCAGGAGGTAGGTATAAAGCCACTTACCGCCTGGATCCACTAATCCCCGCCTCGGTTTAACTGCCAGGTTTCACGAATTGTGCGAAACCCATCCACATGCAGTTAAATTCAAAATGGAGGTTAAAAAAGAGGCTTCCAGCCTCATTATAATATTTAAATTGATGTTCTGCCCCTGGGAGCGGGTTGGTCACCTGCCCCCATCCTGCCCCTGTCCCGCCTCCGTTAAAACCAGAAGTGGGCAGGTTGGAGGTGGGATCAGGTCAGGAATCCCATTTTTAACAATTTAACTGCCCCCATGCTCCAAACGCACCCTTTTTTAGTGGAAAATTCCGGTTAAAGTGTTGGAAATACTCAGCAGGTCAGGCAGCATCTACAGAGAGAGAAACAGTTAACGGGCTGGGTTTTAAGGAGGAGGGTGGGTAGGGGGCGGGGAGGCTCCGAGGCCTTCGGGAAACCCCCGAGGCGGTCGAGAAACCCAAGAGGCAGGGTTTCCCGCAGGACCTGCTGACTTTAACGGCAGGGCCCTGATTTGCATGCTAGGCCTCGGTTTCCCGCTCGCAGCCAGTCAGATTGAGAGGCTGGCTGTCTGCGGGCAGGTAGGCCTACGGTTTTAGGCCACACAGAGGAGGGAGGGAGAGTTCGCCTGGGGGCAGAGCCGAGTGGCTGAGGGGTCGGGCAGATGATCGGGGGTCGGGCCGGACCGTTAAAAGGATCGGGTGGGGAGGGTCAGGCAGACTATCGGGGGGTGAGGGGGGAGAGACGATCGGGACCGGATGATTGGGGTGGGTGATGGGAAGATCGTGGCTGGCCACCAGAGAATCGTGGCCGGCCTCAGCATCATCAGCTGGGGGCGGGGTGGCCTGGGGGGGCGATCGGAAGTCTTCCGAGGGGGTCTCCGATCGCAGGGGGTGGGTTAGATAGGGACGTTGGATCCAGGAGGTAGGTATAAAGGCACTTACCTCCTGGATCCAGCAGTTCCCTGCTGTAACTAACAGGTTTAAAAGAAACAGCAACTTTTCGTCACCAGGTTGGTTTTGGGTTCCAGGCTTTTGATGACTAAACAGAAGAGGTTTTGGTGTATCGCTTGTCATCATACATTTTGCAGATGGGAGACAGGATCCCAGTGTTGGGAGACAGGATCCCAGTGTTGGGAGACAGGATCCCAGTGTTGGGAGACAGGATCCCAGTGTTGGGATAGAATATAGGGATGCAAATTACAGAATTCTATAGTTATGTAAAAAGCAGAATCCCTAGTTATGTAGACATGGAGGAAAGGAAGATACTTTCCAGACTGTCTAACATAAAGGCACTTGAGACAGTTTATTTACCAGTGAACCAATCAAACCCACCCAGACGTCAGAGATTGTTCAAAGACACCGAGATGAATCAAAATGAAATCGCTTAGGCCTGAATTCATGACTGGGCAGTAGTACCAACAATAGAGCTGATGGAAAAATGGCATTTATAATGAAAATTACACACAAGCTATGGTTGACATTAGATGAGCCTCTTGATGGATGAGATAATGCCCAGCAATATCCAAACCCATGGTCAGGAGGGAGTCCAGACATGAAGCCAAACAGGGGATGCATGTAATTACAATGTACAGGTCCACACAAGGCTTAATGATGTGATGAAGATGTCAGCCATGGAGAAGACGGCATTCAACGTCCAAGCCAGGAGAGCAACAAGGGAGAATTCTGACAGATGAAGGATGTTATTAGTTGACACAGGTCTGTCATTGGCTCCCTGATGAGCCTGCAGTTTCTAACATGCTGCTTCTCTTAAGTTAAATCTGTACACTAAATCACTGTTTTCAGGTGATTGATTTGAGGTCCATAGATCATTGGAAATAGCAGAGGTCCTGACCATCATTTTCCAATCCTCTCTGGCTTCAGGTGTGGTGCCGGAGGACTGGAGGACTGCTAATGTGGTACCCTTGTTTAAAAAGGGAGAAAAGGATCGACCGAGTAATTACAGGCCAGTTAGCCTAACCTCGGTGGTCGGAAAATTATTGGAAAGAATTCTGAAGGACAGGATAAATCTTCATTTAGAAAGACACGGATTAATCAAGGATAGTCAGCACGGATTTGTTAAGGGAAGGTCGTGTCTGACAAACTTGATTGAATTTTTTGAGGAGGTAACAAGGAGGGTAGATGAGGGTAATGCATTTGATGTAGTGTATATGGACTTTAGCAAGGCTTTTGATAAGGTTCCACATGGCAGACTTGTCACAAAGTTAAAAGCCCATGGGATCCAGGGCAAAGTGGCAAGTTGGCTTGGAGGCAGGAAGCAGAGGGTAATGGTTGATGGGTGTTTTTGTGACTGGAAGGCTGTTTCCAGTGCGGTTCCGCAGGGCTCAGTATTAGGTCCCTTGCTTTTTGTGGTATATATCAATGATTTAGACTCGAATATAGGGGGTATGATTAAGAAGTTTGCAGATGATACTAAAATCGGCTGTGTGGTTGATACTGAAGAAGGGAGCTGTAGACTGCAGGAAGATATCAATAAATTGGTCAGGTGGGCAGAACAGTGGCAAATCGAATTCAATCCGGAGAAGTGTGAGGTAATGCATTTGGGGAGGGCTAACAAGGAAAGGGAATACACATTAAATGGTAGGACACTGAGTAGTGTAGAGGAACAAAGGGACCTTGGAGTGCATGTCCACAGATCCCTGAAGGTAGCAAGCCAGGTAGATAAGGTGGTTAAGAAGGCATACGGAATGCTTGCCTTTACTAGCCGTGGCATAGAATACAAGAGCAAGGGGATTATGCTTCAACTGTATAAAACACGAGTTAGGCCTCAGCTAGAGTACTGCGTGCAGTTCTGGTCACCACATTACAGGAAAGATGTGATTGCACTAGAGAGGGTACAGAGGAGATTTACAAGGATGTTGCTGGGGGTAAAGAATCTTAGCTATGAGGAAAGACTGGATAGGCTGGGTTTGTTTTCCTTGGAACAGAGGAGGCTGAGGGGAGACCTTATTGAGGTGTATAAAATTATGAGGGGCCTAGATAAAGTGGATAGAAAGGACCTATTTCCCTTAGCAGAGGGGTCAAAAACCAGGAGGCACAGATTTAAAGTAATTGGTGGAAGGTTTAGAGGGGATTTGAGGGGAAATTTCTTCACCCAGAGGGTTGTGGGGGTCTGGAACTCACTGCCTGAAAGGGTGGTAGAGGCAGAAACCCTAACCACATTTAAAAAGTACTTGGATGTGCACTTGGGATGCTGTAACCTGCAGGGCTACGGACCAAGAGCTGGGAAGTGGGATTAGGCTGGATAGCTCTTTGTTGGCCGGCATGGACACGATGGGCCGAAATGGCCTCCTTCTGTGCTGTAACTTTCTATGATTCTATGAGATGGTGTGGACAGATTAATGTTATCTTACTCTTTTGTTGGTGCCTTACCTTTTGCTCAACATCCTCCTCTGACATGTTCATTCCTACAACACAAGGTGGGTAATTTGGACTTTGTGTGATAGTGTGAAATGGGCGATAACGAGTTGGCAGCCCGTTTTATCTCTCCCGATTTTTATTTGCATTGAAGTGAAATGTAAAATGGGCTGCCGATACACTATCACCTGTTTTACACTATTACACAAAATCAGAATTACTCCCAAGATGTTTATTATCCCTCTTGTGTGAACCACAGTACTGTTTTCTCCCTTGGCCTTGTTAAACCTTGGTCAGAATTTGACCAATTGCACAAGTATTATTAGCCGTGCATAATAACTGGACACATTACTTGATTGGATCAACCCGTAATATTTTAAGTACATTTCCAGAAACTCTGCAATACTGAATTAAACCTATAGAAAATACAACTTGGCATTAACATATAACCAGCCTTTTACATCAACTATATTTTCAAAATGAGACTGTCAGCATGAAAATCATATCATCATTCACAAAATAATTCCCATAGAAACCTTGGTTATGTGGAGACACAAGATCCTTGCTATGTCCTGTGCTTTAGCCAATGGTTCTGGCAACCTTGATGTGGTCGCATGGTAATAAGATGTTGCTATCAATCTGTCACTAGGTGGTAAATATCAGTTCTGAGATATTTCTCTACTGTATAAATTAAATAATTAAATGAATTAGAGCTAGAGATTGGATTTTGGTGGAGGAATCTTTCTACTAAATATAATTTGTGTTAAAACAAGGACTTGCAAATAACTGAAACAGAGTATGTATATCTGTGTGTGTGTGTGTGTGTGTGTGTGTGTGAGAGAGCGATTCCGTATTATCTGAAACTAATAAAAATGTCAACACTTTTGCTTTCCAAATGCTATTTGATTGCAATGTAATGAAATATTAAGGGCAGTGCAGCTAGAAATATCAGATAAGGTGAAAATTACCTTTTAATTTATATTGTGTTTACTGTATGCAAAATCAAAATGGCTACACATTAGTTACTTTCTTTAAGAAATCTCTTTTTGACAGTGAGTTTTGTGCCTGTGGTCTATCATTATTTCTCTTTCTTCCCCTGTTGCCTACGTTAAAATTCTGATGTGTGTTTTAAATCTGTTCCTGCTGTGCAGCTTTGCTAAAGTCTTTGTGTGGTGGGATGAGCTATCTCTAATTTTGCTTTAAACAACCAGTTGATATTGGAGCAGGTGCATGTTTGCATGCAAACGCAGTGCTTCAGCAATTATGGGCGGCGTCGTATGTGAAAATAATCTACTTCAAATCTTTGCTTCTGCCAGCAGAGGACAGCTATGGGATGGATGGGAAGGTTAATCCACTCAAACTGCCAAACTTCACAGAAAATATCAACTGGGAAGGACTTGAAAATTTGTACAGTGTGGATGAAAGCTTGTTTGAACACAGGCATAATTATAGCCTTAGCCTTGGAGACTGGACTAATTACTGGAAGGATGTAGATAGAATGTTTGCACTGCTGAAGACTTTTTCTGAACACATTAAAACTTCTGAGCCCATTGCGCTAAATAAGGGCAGGACTCTTGATTTGTTGACCATTGACACCACAGCACTGGACATGGCATCTACTCCATTGCCTATTTTGGGAAATGTGTTCTCTACTGAGCCAGAGGACGAATCTAGTGGCATGACTGCATGGGAGGCGAAAGAAGCACAACCTGCTGTACTTATAGACTCCAGGGGTCCAACTGCAAGCGCAGCCATTACAAGTGGTGACAGCCCAAAGGAGGAAGTGATAAATTACAATCATATACCTGATAAGCATTTTTCAAATTCTGAATGGTGGAGACATAATCGGACACAAGAGTTGATAAAAGAATGGGTGGAGCTGGAAAATGATCAAGGTTTCAGTGGAAATGGCCTGATGGAGATTGAGACCAGAAACAACTTCTTCCTGCAGCAAAGTGGCCTGATTCCATCACCCAGCAACCAGAATGAAGTAGAGGAGAAAGAGGACATATTTGAAGATCAAACATATCTTCCTGCTGGTTCTGTTGGTCAATTTTATAATAAAGCTTTCACAGTTCCTCTAGAAACCGGGGTCAGCAACAATGAGAAATCAACAAGTGTTCAGCTTCAGGAAGAGCCCCAGAGCAGTGGAGAGGAAATCCACGAGAACTTCAGTACAGAAGGCAGTGCCTTGCCCCCTCCTTCCTTTCATCAACTCAAAACCCGCTAATTATTTATTTGGACAACTATTTTAATCTTTAGTAATAACAGCTTTATTTTTAACAGCTTACATTGTGAGGTCAAAGCAAAGCACATTCCATTTCCATTGGAGGTTCATTTCATAACAGACTAGCCATGGTGGAAATATCACATACAGTTTTATTTTATTAGCATTGTGTGGAATGAGGGAACAAGAAGCTTATATTCCTTTTATAATTGTAATGTTTTACAACTCTCTATATAAATATATATTTAAATGTTCAGTGTTATGTAACTATGGATAGACATGACCCAAAGTGCTACGAGAAATTCTCCCAAGCTTTCCATTGGCTGTTCAGTATGCAGAACTTTAGGTGCTTCAGCCTGTCCTACAGAGGGTCTCAAGATCTGTGACCTTTCCATTCCAAAAAGCCCTCATCATACACTCTTCACATTAATTCACCATTATAGAAGTTATGAGTACAGCAGTGTTTTCTTCTTACAAAATATTTTGCACTTTCAGAATTCTTCACAATATATTTGCAGAATTTGGCCGCCAAGTATGGATGTATTAACAGTGCAGAGCATTGGCTCAGTAAGTTTTTCCAGCTGATCATTTTAGCTGTAATGTGTAAAGGAAATCTCATTCCGTGTTCTTCATGCTGTAACGTACTGTCACTTATCAGTTGTTTTTCTTCTAAAATTTTTTAGGGTTGTCTTTTTTTGCTTTTGAATTTTTACCTAGGCCTGTTTTGAAATTCTTCTTTAATGAAGGGACAAGATGAAGTCAACGTGCTGGATTTTGTTTCACTTCATTACTTTTTCCTGTTACTTGGCACACATGCTTGCATAATGGAAAATGATATTAAAGGGGTATTGTCTTTGTGAAAATGTTTTGCAAATTTGCTTTGTTGGGAGAGGGGGAAGAATCATCTGTCATTTTACCCTGACAACATTGAGTGCAACTGTCATAATGATGTACTTCTAATGAGATTAACGTCACTGTGTGAATATGCATTAATAAATGGTTTGCAAGCACTTTTTCATGAATACGGTGCCCCTTTAAAATTAAAAAGTAGGCAAAACTACTTACAATATACTTGATGAGTAACTGTTTTGATAATTCTGTTTATAGTTTAAAAACCTTGTTTAACATCATCCCTAGATTCATTTGCATGAAGGTTTGTATAATGTGTGTAGGTTTTACAGTGGTCACAGATGTTTTCATTTTTTTATTATATGATGATAACATCATACATTTCCAAGCCAATGTAATCGATGTGCATAGGTTAGAGACATCAGAATAGTGCAATTCATGCTATTTTCTTCAAAGGGTAAAATTTGTATCAGTGTGTTATTTTTGTCTGTAATATACACTGGCCATACTATTTACTGTTGCTTGTTTCTGGATAGACTTGCAGTGATTAAACCACAATGCTTAATCCTTCTGTGAGAATGTAATTGTCATTAGTGATACAGAGTACTATCAACAAAAGGTACCAGAGTCAAAATTGAATTAAAATCTGAAGTTCACAACAGTGTATGTGTGATTATAGGTACCCTGCAATGACTTAAAGATTTGGTTACTATGTGTTAAAAGATCCCCATATTCATTATTTCTATCAAAAGTCGCAAAGCATTCTAAACAATAGAGGGACTAATTTTATCTTTGGTGATAGTGTAAAATGGGCGATACCAAATTGGCCGCCCCTTCTACGCCCTGTCTGATTTTTCCTTCCATTGATTTCAATGGAAAAGAAAATCGGGCGTGGTGTATAATGGATGTCTAATTCAATATTGCCCATTTTACACTAGCACCCAAAGTTAAAATTACTCCCATAGGTTTTACTAGAAATAATAATCAGGAACAATTTTTACTAGATTATGGCACAATCAAATAGCGGCCAATGGAATATACAACTTCAATCTTTTCTTTTGAATTCCAATGAGAATTAGAAACTGAGCTTCACTCGCATAAAATATGACATCACATAAGTCACTCATTCAGATCACTGCTGCTGTTGCTCCCAGGTATCCATTATTTTTCCTCTAACACTTGTGGATTAACCTATAGCTGTTGACACTGGATTGTGTAAGTTTATGGAAAAATGAATCCAAATCAGATCAAAGCCTATGATTGACTTGCAATTGGTTCTGTAATTGGATTATTTTAATTTTCTTCTTTATAAGAATTACCTCATGCAATTCTTAAAAACAGAAAAAAAATAGCAAAACCTGGAAGTCAAATTAAAAACAGAGAATGATGAAAATGCACAGCAGGTCAGTTAGCATTTGTAATGAGAAAAGATAGGATATGACGGTCTGATACAGGGTTGCACTCTCCTGCGTTCTGATGAGCGGTGCATACCCAAAACGTCATAGCCTGTCTTTTCTCTTTACAGAGACTGACTAACCTAGTACAGGAAACTTTCGTTTATCCGGCACCCAAATATCCGGAATTCTCGCTTAACCGGCAAAAATCATCCTCCGAAAACGCCTCTCAAATAACCGGCAATGTTGCCGAGTCGCAGTCGAGTCTCTGCGAACGCCGAGTGCTCCGAAAAATCCTCTCAAATAACCGGCAATGTTGCCGATCCCGAGTCCGAGTCAGAGTCCGCGAACGCCGATTTAGTCAGTAGGGGTACTTTTCAAAAGTGCCACTATTCGGCCTCCTGGCGCTGTTGCAAGTCCGAAACATTGCAGTAGCATGAGTAGATTCTCCCGTGCTGCTTGGAGTCTCTTTGTTAAAAATAGCCTCGGTAGATATAACTCTCTGTTATCCGGTACTTTCGATAAACCGGCACCACGCCGGTCCCGTCGATGCCGGATAAACGAAAGTTTCCTGTATGTATTTCCAGCATTTTCTGTTTTTATCTCACACAATTTATTTGTTTTTCATGCATTTTGTTTTGTTTCAAACCGCAATGAATCACATATAAGGGTAGAAAATGGACCTTGTGTCCACTTTACAGGCGTAAAGCGGGTGCAACAAGGCCTAATCTTGGGGACTAACGTCCTGTTCCCCAAGAACACCTGAAAAACGTCTGACATGAAATTGAGTCAGGCCATTTTTCAGGCACTCCTGGTGGCCACCTAAAACAGACTTTAGGTGAGGTACATATGGAAATGAGGGGCCTAATGCCTGTTTCAGGTCCCATCACAGAAATTGAGCAACAATGAGCAGGCCAGGCATTGGGCTTGCCCCACGCAAGATTCTTCTACAGCCGCCAGTTAAAATTAGGTTTTTTGTAATGCAAAATGTAACAGAACTTCTCTGTGGAGCCAGGAGGAGCAGGAGTGCTCCGCTGACTCCATAGTCGTTGGAGATTGCTCCAGAAAAATACTGCCGGCCACTGCCGCTCACTCACATAATAGCCAAGAAATTGTTGTCGGCGTATTATTCATGGGTAAACTACATTGCTAAAGGTTTTGGGGCGAATGTGCAACTGCTGGTTTACCCACAAGATTGCTGTTTTCAGTTTGTGGCTAAAACTGGCGAAATTTTCTCTCATGCAGTTGGCCAGTCAATAAGAAGGGGCAGTGCTAAAACTCTAACTCAACCATGAACTGCAATTATGAGCTGAATAATGCATCTGTGGCCTTCTTGAGACAACGGTGGCTAGCAAACTGGCTGATATTACAGATGTCCCTCACAATAACCTCAAGGGAACATAGTGAAAGGCATAGTCACCCTGGCAGTTGGAGGTTGTCTGTAGGTCTTCTTCTAATCCAGTGCCTGAGCCACCAATATCCAAACACACCAGTTGCCTTGATGCCCAGCTCATCAAGGCTCCTCCTCCTATTGCCTCTGAAATCCAAAGTAATCGAATATAATTCCACCATTTTGGTGTTTCAACACAGGTGTGTTATTAACCTAGACTGGCTGTTCTGCACGTGCACCCACCCTTAGATGCAGCAGCACAGGTACCAACATATCCCATAAAATATTTGATCCCCTCCATCTATTGTTATCCCTATAATCTTTAATTCCATTCTATAGCCACTAAACTGCTGACCACCCAACTTCCTTTTCTGGCTCCCATGTTAGCCGATATTGTTAACAGTTCTCTCTCCTCAAGTACTGTCCCCCTCTCCTTCAAATCTGCCGTCATCACCCCTCCTCAAAACAACAAACCTCGATCCCCTCCGTCCTTGCAAACTACGCCCCCCATTTCCCACCTCCCTTTCCTCTCCAAAGTTCTTGAACGTGTTGTCACCTCCCCAATCCGTGCCCATCTTTCCCAAAACTCTATATTTGAATCCCTCCAATCAGGTTTCCACCCTGACACAGTACCGAAATGGCTCTTATCAAAGTCACAAATTACATCCTATATGACCATGACAAAGTTAAACTATCCCTCCTTGACTTCTCGACCTGTCTGCAGCCAATGGCACGGTTGATCACACCATCCTCCATAATGCCACAACATTTCTGCAGCTACTGATCTGCTCAACTTCACCCTCACCACCACCTTTGATGCCCTAGTCCCCATTAAAACCATTACTCTCTCTCACCCTGGCCGTTCCCCCTGGTATGGCCCTCATTTCTGCTCCCTTAAGTCCAAGGGACGCAGACTTGAACGGATATGGCGGACAACTGGTTTAGCCATTCACTGCCAGATCTGGCTGAACCACATAAAGCATTATCGGGTCCTGCTCTCGTCTGCCAAAACTGCTCACTATTCCAGAATCATTCTGGAATGCAAAGATAACCCCCGGCTTCTTTTCTCTACTGAAAACCATCTTTTAAACCCCTCTCCCCTGTCTCCTTTACCCTTACCTCCAACAACAAGTGCGAGGAGCTCATGAACTTCTTTTTCACTGATTGAGACCATCTGATCAGCTGCCTCTGCCACTTCCCTTCCTTCCCCTAGCCCACCGGGCCAAACTTCCTCTAAGGTTGCCCCCTGCCCTAGCCCTGAACTCGTATCTTTCTCCAGTTTCTCTCCGATCTCCCCTCATGCCCTCTCCGAGCTCATCTTGTCCATGAGGCCCACTTCCTGCTCCCTCAACTCTATACCCACTAAACTGCTGACCACCCAACTTCCTTTTCTGGCTCCCATGTTAGCTGATATTGTTAACAGTTCTCACTCCTCAGGTACTCTTCCCCTCTCCTTCAAATATGCCGTCATCACCCCGCTCCTCAAAAAAACTCTTGACCCCTCCATCCTTGTAAACTACCACCCCATGTCTGACCTCTCTTTCTTCTCCAAAGTCCTTGAATGTGTTGTCGCCTCCCAAATCCGTGCTCATCTTTCCCAGAACTCCATGTTTGAATCCCTCCAATGAGGTTTCCGTCACTGCCACAGTACCGAAACGGCTCTTATCAAAGTCACAAATGACATCCTTTGTGACCGTGACAAAGGTACACTATCCCTCCTTGTCCTTCTCGACCTGTCTGCAGCCTTTGACACGGTTGACCACACCATCCTCCTCCAATGCCTCTCCACCGTCGTCCAGCTGGGTGGGACTGCACTGGCCTGGTTCCATTCTTATCTATCTAATCGTAGCCAGAGAATCCATGGCTTCTTTTCCCACTCTTGCATTGTTACCTCTGGTGTCCCCCAAGGATCTATCCTTGCCCCCCCCCCCACCCCCTCCTATTTCTCATCTACATGCTGCCCCTTGGCAACATCATCTGAAAACACAGCATCAGTTTCCACATGTACGTTGACGACACCCAGCTCTACCTCACCATCACTTTTCTCGACCCCTCCACGGTCTCTAAATTGTCAGACTGCTTGTCCAACATCCAGTACTGGATGAGCAGAAATTTCCTCCAAATAATATTGGGAAGACTGAAGTCATTGTCTTCGGTCCCCGCCACAAACTCCGTTCCCCAGCAACTATCTGAGGCTGAACCAGACTGTTCGCAACCTTGCTGTCATATTTGACCCTGCAATGAGTTTCCAACCACATATCCACACCATCACTTAGAACGCCTATTTCCACCTTCGTAACATCGCCTGACTCCGCCCCTGCCTCAGCTCATCTGCTGCTGAAACCCTCATCCATGCCTTTGTTACCTCTAAACTTGACTATTCCAATGCACTCCTGGCCGGCCTCCTACATTCTATCCTCCATAAACTTGAGGTGATCCAAAACTCGGCTGCCTGTGCCCTAACCCGCACCAAGCCCCGTTCACCCATCACCCCTGTGCTCGCTGACCTACATTGACTCCTGGTTAAGCAACGGCTCAATTTTAAAATTCTCATCCTTGTTTTCAAATCCCTCCATGGCCTCGCCCCACCCTATTTCTGTAATCTCCCACAGCCCCACACCCTCCGAGATATCTGCGTTCCTCTAATTCTGGCCTCTTGAGCACCCCTGATTTTAATCGCTCAACCATTGGTGGCCGTGCCTTCAGCTTCCAAGGCCCTAAGCTCTGGAATTCCCTCCCTAAACCTCTCCTCCTCTCTACCACTCTTTCCTCCTTTAAGACACTCCTTAAAACCTTCCTCTTTGACCAAGTTTTTGGTCATCTGCCCTAACATCTCCTTATGTGGCTCGTGTCAAAGTTTGTTTTAAAAAAGAAAGAAAGACTTGCATTTATATAGCGCCTTTCACGACCACCGGACATCCCAAAGCGCTTTACAGCCAATGAAGTACTTTTTGAAGTGTAGTCGCTGTTGTAATGTAGGAAACGCTGCAGCCAATTTGCGCACAGCAAGCAGCAATGTGATAATGACCAGATAATCTATTTTTATGATGTTGATTGAGGGATAAATATTGGCCAGGACACTGGGGAGAACTCCCCTGCTCTTCTTCGAAATAGTGACATGGGATCGTTTACGTCCACCTGAGAGTGCAGATAGGACCTCAGTTTAACGTCTCATCTGAAAGATAGCACCTCCAACAGTGCAGCACTTCCCTGGAGGGTCAGCCTAGATTTGTTGTGCTCAAGTCTCTTGGAGTGGGTCTTGAACCCACAACCTTCATAGACTCAGAGGTGAATGTGCTACCAACTGAGCCATGGCTCACACTAAGAATGCTCCTGTGAAGCGCCTTGGGACGTTTTACTATGTTAAAGGTGCCATATAAATACAAGTTGTTGTTGTAGAAGTTTAGCAATTCTGATCTATTCCTAGTCGGAAATCAAGAATGGGTCATTTTCAATAAACACTGGTAGAGGATCACTAAAAAGCTGCTCTGCACATGTAGAATATTTGTACCAAGGATCAGAATCACTGGGAGGTATGTGAGCCCTTGTTTAAGGAATTTGAGCTAGGCCTGAAATACTTACACATTTAGAAGTCAGATGCTTGTTAAACAATTATAGCTATTTTAGGCTGGTGCCTTAATACAAACAAGCAGTACTGCATTAGTATATTGAGCATCAGAGTCTCATGACTCCTCTGATCCCATCCCTTTTCCGAGATGCATTTCTTTTTAATGTGCTTGTTTTTGTATGTGCTTCTCATGTAGGGTTGCCAACACTTGTTGGACCTATTCCTGGAGGTTTCATCACATGACCACCCACCTCCAACTGCCCTGCCTAGTCAAACAGTCTTTCTTATCCCCCTCTCCAATAAATTTATAAATAATAAACAAAAGTGCTCAAAGAAAATAAGAAAAACACATAGGGCAAGAAATTCGTGGCCTTAGTGCCACTGGCGCTAACACGGCGGCCGCTGCTCTTTCCCAGCTGCTGGCAAGTCCCGCGGCAGCCACCGTTTTTGTCCTTACCTTTGCGCTGCCGGTAACTGGCAGTGCCATCTCCAACAAAATGGCGGCGTTGTGACGTAAATCGGCGTGCAACGCCAACTTTACGTCACAAGCGTGAATTTCGACCCTAGCGCTGATTTCTAAGCATGTAATGTCTGCAGCTCTTAAAGGGACACACACATCATTCAAGTAAGTTTGGTTTAAGGTTTTGGACTTTTTTTTGACTTTATTGAAGTGGTGGCTTGCTGCAATAGATGTGAAAAGTTTTTTTAAGTGTGTAAGGAGTGCTGCTGGACGCTTGCAAGGGCTTGGATGGTAAATGAAGACCTTTGAGAAGACAGAACATGCTGCAAATACTCAGCAGGTCACGCAACATCCGCGGAGAGAAAAACAGAGTTCACGTCTCAGGTCGAGATGCTGCCTGACCAACTGAGTATTTCCAGCATTTTATGCTGTAATTTCACATTTACAGCATCCGATTGCAGAAGGAAAAGGAAGACACAGAAGAGGCGGAAGCCGAAGAGGATGAAGCCGAACAGGAGGAAGCAGAAGAGGAGGAAGCAGAAGAGGAGGAAGCAGATGGAAGGATGTATCCCAGACAGCCCCTTGGTGGCTGGGATATCCGGGATGGAATCATCCGCCTGCGGTCCCAGTGACCACAACCCCAATTCCCCTTTCAACATTTATCCCACGCCTAACCTTTCATCTGTTACTGACCATCACAATGCCCTCTTGGCCACAATGCTGAAATAAAAGCCACCACAAAGCAAACTTTCCAATCCACCTATATACATCTATCCATCCAATGTGACATCAAGAAATCAACTCATCACCCAATTGCATTCTCTTAGTGACTGTCTTGTGTGTGCCTTTGCCTATCCGACTGATGTCACACAGTGCTATCCCAGTATGGCTGGTGGAAGGCTGCTGACTTTCAATGGGCAACACTGCAAATGCCATTGCTGTTTGACCTTGAGGAGCTGGTGGCTGGGCGTGTCAAGTCAATCTTCTTCTTCTTCACTTTCCTCTCTCTCTTCTTGGTCACTCACTTGGGTGTGTGAAATGAGGGGGGCATAAGGGTGGAGTTGTGGTGATGGGAGGGCGGGAAAGCATGAGGTGCATGCCAGTAGGAGGATAACGTATGAGATAACAGCATCTTGTATCCTTTCAGCCCCGCTGCTAGACAAGGGCTCAGCCATGCTTCTGCTAAGAATGGCCAGCGCCGTCTCCTCCAAGGAGGTGAGGTGAGGCTAGGAATGGGAGATGTGCCTCATGATTGGTGCAGATTGTTGGTAGGTGAGTGATTGGGGGTGGGGGGTCATGCATTGAGCAGTGTGTGAGGCTAGTGGTGCAGTTTGTAGATGACGGCTTTTGAAGATGCATTCACTGACCTGGACCAGTGGTCTGAGGTCATGAAGCTTCTTTGGGCACTGGAGCCAGGTGGTGGGGGTGACACTGCTGGCAATGATGGCCTTGGTGATGTGGTCCCACATCGTTCTTTCTGGAGGTCCTCCTGGCCCCTGTGGGTAGAGGGCCTGTCTTGCAGTGTTGACCAGCTGGAGCGCTGTGTGCGAGACCCTGGATGCCCTTTCCCTGGCTTATTGAGCCATTTGTGTTAGTACTGAGGCATTTTTCCCATTTTATGAGCTTAAGAAAGGAATTCAGCTTTAAGAGCTGAATATTCACCTTTGGGACTTCTTTTTAATGTTAAATATTTTTTTAAAGGCTGAAAGGGCTGAAAACTGCATTGTTTCACTGGATTTTAATTTATATTGCTTCAGAGTGCATGGCCCCTTTAATTCTCATGCCTCTTCATTGCCCACGATTCCAGAGGCTGTGCGAGGCTCGAACGCCGCACCTGGACAGGAACTTCGGGTCGGATGCCTCCAGCACGCCGCCAGGACGGCGTTGCACAGCAGGTAAGCGCTGCACCAACGATCTCCGTGCCCCCCAGATGAACTTTGCTCCATTAACGTTGCGGCCATTTTCAGCGGCCGTTAACTCCAGTTGCCGGTGACACCGGCAAGTTCACTGGCTAAAACGAATTTCTCCCCCCGTAATTCCCCAATGATTTTCTCCCGGTTTGCTTGCAGCAGTGCCAAGTAGATTAATCTTTAATTCCTGGGGACTCCAAGACAATCCTGGCAGGTTGGCAACCCTATTAGCATGAAGGCCGATTTTACAAAATCTCAATGAGAGTGTGGAGTAGGGTTAACAACCCTCCAGGAGTGTCCTGGAGTCTACAGGAATTGAAGATTCATCTCCAGGACACTCCTGTAGACTCCAGGACACTCCTGGAAGCATCCCAGGAGAAAAATCATATGGGTATTAAAAAAAATTGTGTTTTTTTCATTTTCTTTGAACACTTTCATGTATTAGTTGTAAAAATATTGGAGATGGGGAAGAAAGGTTGTTTCACGAACAGTCAAGATGAATCTAATTGGTTAACAAACAGTCTGGTTTCCAATTGGTGTAGGGGGCGGTGAGCCTGGAGGATGGGCCAATGGCGGGAGTGTGGGGGGCAGTGAGCCTGGAGGATGGACCAATGGCGGGAGTGTGGGGAGCAGTGAGCCTGGAGGATGGGCCAATGGCGGGAGTGTGGGGGGCAGTGAGCCTGGAGGATGGGCCAATGGCGGGAGTGTGGGGGGCAGTGAGCCTGGAGGATGGGCCAATGGCGGGAGTGTGGGGGGCGGTGAGCCTGGAGGATGGACCAATGGCGGGAGTGTGGGGGGCAGTGAGCCTGGAGGATGGGCCAATGGCGGGAGTGTGGGGGGCGGTGAGCCTGGAGGATGGGCCAATGGCGGGAGTGTGGGGGGCAGTGAGCCTGGAGGATGGACCAATGGCGGGGTTGTTCGATCCGGGAGGTCATGTGATGAAATCTCCAGGAATACACCCAATCAGAGTTTCCCAGTACGTGCGACTTGTCATATTGGGGAATTGCAGAAAATCGTGAGATCTGGCGTCTCCTGGCAGGCAAGACTCCCCGTCAGTAACACACATTCATAAAATTGGTCCTCCGGATAAATACAGTTAGATACACCAAACCGAATGCCTATCAGTTGATATCATGGCATGGGCACAGAAAGAGGAAAAGTTGTGGTTAAAAGTCTTTGAAAGTGCCAGCTTTGATTACTTAGAACACTGGGTCCTCTTTTTTTGTTGTGTGCAAGAACCGTGACAAGAACTAGAATGAGCTGAATGGCCTTCCTCATCCCTTGTGAACCAGGTGGATCGCTACAAAGAAAGACTTGTACTTGTATAGCACCTTATCACATCTCTCAGAAGTGTCTCTAAGTGTCAGCTGTGGCTCAGTTGGTAGCACTCTCACCTCTGAGTCAGAAGGTTGTGGATTCATAGTCCCTTGAGCACATAAATCTAGGCTGATACTCCAGTACTGACGTAGTGCCGCACTGTTGGAGGTGCTGTCTTTCGGATGAGACATTAAACCGAGGCCCTGTCTGCACTCTCCGGTGGACGTAAAAGATCCCATGGCACTATTTCGAAGAAGAGCAGGCAAGTTATCCCTGGTATAACAACAGAAAACGCTGGAAAAACTCAGCAGGCCAGGCAACATCCGTGGAGAGAGAAAGAGAGTTAACGTTTCAGGTCGAAACCCTTCGTCGGAACTGAAAGAGCAAGAAATAAACAGATAAAAATGCAAGGGGGAGGCTGGGGGGAGGAATAAAAGAACAAAAGGGATGGTCTTTAGTGAGTAGAGACATTGAGAGATGCTCAAGGCAAGACAAGATGGTAATGGGACAGGTTGAGAAACAAAAGATAAGGTGTGAAATGCTGGCAGAATCAGAGACAGCTGCCGTGGGGGGAGAGAGAGAAAAAAAGGAAAAAGGCACGGACCAAAAGAGTGGATAAAATGTATACATATGTGGTAGGGGCCGGGGTTATGATCTGAAATTGTTGAACTCGATATTGAGTCCGGAAGGCTGTAAAGTGCCTAAACGGAAGATGAGGTGCTGTTCCTGGAGCTTACGCTGCGCTTCCGTGGAACAATGCGAGAGGCCGAGGACGGTGAGGTCTGAGTGAGCGTGGAGTGGTGAATTAAAATGATAAGCGACCGGAAGCTCGGGGTCACCCTTCCGGACTGAACGGAGGTGTTCCGCAAAGCGGTCACCCAATCTGCGTTTGGTCTCCCCAATGTAGAGGAGACCACATCGTGAGCAGCGAATACAGTATACTAGATTGCAAGAAGTACAAGTAAATCGCTGTTTCACCTGGAAGGGGTGTTTGGGGCCCTGGACAGTGGGAAGGGGGGATGTATAAGGGCAGGTGTTGCATCTCCTGCGCTTGCACGGGAAGGTGCCGGGTGAAGGGGAAGGGGTGCTGGGGGTGATAGAGGAGTGGACTAGGGTGTCTCGGAGGGAGCGGTCCCTACGGAATGCTGAAAGGGGAGGTGAGGGGAAGATACGTTTGGTGGTGGGATCACGTTGGAGGTGGCGGAAATGGCGGAGGATGATCCGTTGAATATGGAGGCTGGTGGGGTGAAAGGTGAGGACAAGGGGAACTCTATCGTGGTTCCGGGAGGGAGGGGCCGGGGTGAGGGCAGAAGTGCGGGAGATGGAACGGACACGGTCGAGGGCCGTGTTGACCACGGTAGAGGGGAATCCTCGGTTGAGGAAAAAGGAAGACATGTCGGAAGCACTGGTATGGAAGGTGGCATCGTCGGAGCAGATGCGGCGGAGACGGAGAAACTGGGAGAAGGGAATAGAGTCCTTACAGGAGGCAGGGTGGGAGAAAGTGTAGTCCAGGTAGCTGTGGGAGTCAGTGGGCTTGTAGTGAATGTTGGTCAATAACCTATCCCCAGAGATGGAGACGGAGAAGTCGAGGAAGGGGAGGGAAGAGTTGGAGATGGACCATGTGAAGGTGAGGCAAGGGTGGAAATTGGAGGCAAAGTGAATGAAATTGTCTAGTTCAGGGCGAGAGCAGGAAACGGCACCGATACAGTCGTCAATGTACCGGAAAAAGAGGTGAGGGAGGGGACCCGAGTAGGACTGGAACAAAGAGTGTTCCACATATCCCACGAAAAGGCAGGCATAGCTAGGACCCATGCGGGTACCCATAGCAACACCTTTGATTTGGAGGAAATGAGTGGAGTCAAAGGAGAAGTTGTTCAATGTGAGAACAAGTTCAGCCAGGCGGAGGAGGGTGGCGGTGGATGGGGACTGGTTGGGCCTCTGTTCAAGGAAGAAGCGGAGCACCCTCAGGCCATCCTGGTGGGGGATGGAGGTGTAGAGGGATTGTACGTCAATGGTGAAAAGTTATCCCTGGTGTTCTGGCCAATATTTATCCTTCAATCAACATCACTAAAAAACAGATTGCTGTTTGTGGAAGCTTGCTGTGTGCAAATTGGCACATTTCCTACATTACAACAGTGACTACACTTCAAAAAAGTACTTTGGGACTTCCGGTGGTCGTGAAAGTTGTTATATAAATGCAAGTCTTTCTTTCAAAGCGCTTTCTGTACAGTTAATTACTGTGAAGTAGTGGCTGTTACATAAGCAACCGCAGCAGTCATTACATTTGCAGTAAGATCCAACAAACAATGAGATGAATGGTCAGTTTATTTATTTTTGGTAGTGTTGTTGGTACATATCAGTTGCCAGGACAACTGGGATCTGAAATTCCACAGGGATTCTACTGTTCACCCAATGAATCATAGAATCATAGAATGGTTACAGCACAGAAGGAGACCATTCAGCCTGTTGAGCCTGTGCCAGCTCTCTGCAAGAGCACTTCAGCTAGTCCCACTCCCCTGCCCTTTCCCCATAGCCCTGCAAATTTTTTCCGTCAGGTACTTATCCAATTCCCTTTTGAAAGCCATGATTAAATCTGCCTCCACCACCCTTTCAGGCAGTGCATTCCAGATCATAACCACTCGCTGTGTAAATTTTTTTTCCTCATGTCGTCTTTGGTTCTTCTGCCAATCACCTTGAATCTGTGTCCTCTGGTTCTCGACCCTTCCGCCAATGGGAACAGTTTCTCTCCATCTACTCTGTCTGAACCCCTCATGATTTTGAACACCTCTATCAAATCTCCTCTCAACCTTCTCTACTCTAAGGATAACAACCCCAGCTTCTCCAGTCTATCCACATAACTGAAGTCCCTCATCCCGGGAATCATTCTCGTAAATCTTTTCTGCACTCTCTCTAAGGCCTTCACATCCTTCCTAAAGTGCAGTGCTCAGAATTGGACACAATACTTCAGTTGAGGTCGTACCAGTGTTTTATAAAGGTTCATTATAACTTCCTTGCATTTGTACTCGATGCCTCTATTGATGAAGCCCAGGATCCCGTAAGCTTTTTTAACCAGTTTCTCAACCTGCTCTGCCACCTTCAACGATTTGTGCACATATACCCCCAGGTCTCTCTGTTCCTGTACCCCCTTTAGAATTGTACCCTTTAGTTTATATTGCCTCTCCTCGTTCTTCCTACCAAAATGTATCACTTTGCACTTGTCTGCGTTAAATCTCATCTGCCATGCGTCCGCCCATTCCACCATCCTGTCTATGTCGTCTTGAAGTCTATCACTATCCTCCTCACTGTTCACTATACTTCCAAGTTTTGTGTCATCTTCAAATTTTGAAATTGTGCTCTGTACACCCATATCCAAGTCATTAATATATATCAAGAAAAGCAGTGGTCCTAGTACCGACCTCTGGGGAACACCACTGTGTACCTTCCTCCAGTCTGAAAAGCAACCATTCACCACTACTGACTTAGTCAATTTCGTATTCATAGAGTCATAGAGTGAAACAGCACAGAAAGAGGCCCTTTGGCCCATCGTGTCCGCGCCGGCCATCAAGCCCTGTCTATTCTAATCCCATTTTCCAGCACTTGGTCCGTAGCCTTGTATGCTATGGTGTTTCAAGTGCTCATCTGAATGCTTCTTGAATGTTGTGAGGGTTCCTGCCTCTACCATCCTTTCAGGCAGTGAGTTCCAGATTCCAACCACCCTCTGGGTGAAAAAGTTTTTCCTCAAATCCCCTCCAAACCTCCTGCCCCTTACCTTGAAACTATACCCCCTGGTTATTGACCCCTCTACTAAGGGGAAATGTTCATTTCTATCTACCCTATCTATGCCCCTCATAATTTTGTACATCTCAATCAGGTCCCCCCTCAGCCTTCTCTGCTCTAAGGAAAACAACCCCAGCCTATCCAGTCTCTCTTCATAGCTGAAGCGCTGCAGCCCAGGTAACATCCTGGTGAATCTCCTCTGCATCCTCTCCAATGCAATCACATCCTTCCTATAGTGTGGCGACCAGAACTGCACACAGTATTCCAGCTGTGGCCTAACTAGCGTTTTGTACAGCTCCATCATAACCTCCCTGCTCTTATATTCTATGCCTCGGCTAATGAAGGCAAGTATCCCATATGCCTTTTTAACCACCTTATCTACCTGTCCTGCTGCCTTCAGGGATCTATGTACATGCACACCAAGGTCCCTCTGATCCTCTATCCTTCCTAGGGTCCTACCATTCATTGTGTATTCCCTTGCCTTGTTAATCCTCCCAAAATGCATTACCTCACACTTTTCAGGGTTAAATTCCATTTGCCACTGTTCTGCCCATCTAACCAACCCGTCCATATCGTCCTGTAGCCTGAGGCTTCCCTCCTCGCTATTTACCACCCCACCAATTTTCGTGTCATCTGCGAACTTACTGATCATACCACCTACATTCATATCTAAATCATTTATGTACACTACAAACAGCAAAGGACCCAGCACCGATCCCTGCGGTACACCACTGGACACAGGCTTCCAGTCACAGAAACAACCTTCGACCATCACCCTCTGCCTCCTGCCACTAAGCCAATTTTGGATCCAATGTGCCAAATTGCCCTGGATCCCATGGGCTCTTACCTTCTTGACCAGTCTCCCATGCAGGACTTTGTCAAAAGCCTTACTGAAGTCCATGTAGACTACATCAACTGCACTACCATCATCCACACACCTGGTCACCCCCTCGAAAAATTCAATCAAATTGGTCAGACCTGATCTCCCCGACAAAGCCATGCTGACTATCCTTGATTAATCCTTGCCTCTCCAAGTGGAAACTAATTCTGTCCCTCAGAATTTTTTCCAATAATTTCCCTACCACTGATGTTAGGTTCACTGGCCTGCAATTCCCTGGTTTATCCCTACTACCCTTCTTGAATAATGTACTACATTAGCTGTTCTCCAGTCCTCTGGCACCTCCCCTGTGGCCAGAGAGGTTCTGAAAATTTGTGTCAGAGCCCCTGCAATCTCCTCCCTTGCCTCACACAGCAGCCTGGGATACATCTCGTCTGGGCCTGGGGATTTATCCACTTTTAAGCCCGCTAAAACCGCTAGTACCTCCTCCCTCTCAATACTAATTTGTTCAAGTATATCACAATCCCCCTGCCTGATTTCTATGCCTACATCGTCCTTCTCCATAGTGAACACAGATGCAAAATATTCATTTAAAACCTCACCTACATCTTCTGGCTCTACACACAGATTGCCACTTTGGTCCCTAATGGGCCCTACTCTTTCCCTGGTTATCCTCTTGCCCTTAATATACTTATAAAACACCTTGGGATTTTCCTTTATTTTGCCCGCCAGTGTTTTTTCATGCCCCCTCTTCGCTCTCCTAATTTCTTTTTTAAGTACCCCCCTGCACTTTTTATACTCCTCTAGGGCTTCCACTGTTTTTAGTCCTTTGTAGCTGCCAAAAGCCTCCCTTTTTTTCTAATCCATTCTCGTATATCCCTTGACATCCAGGGTTCCCTGGGCTTGTTGGTCCCACTCTTGACTTTACGGGAACATGTTGGCGTTGTACTCTCTCTATTTCCTTTCTGAAAGACTCCCACTGCTCTGATGTGGATTTTCCTACAAGTAGCTGATCCCAGTCCACTTTGGCCAGATCCTGCCTTATCATATTAAAATCGGCCTTCCCCCAATTTAAAACTTTATTTCCGGTCCATCTTTATCCTTTTCCCTGACTACCTTGAATCTCACCGAATTATGGTCACTGTCACCAAAATGCTCTCCTACTGACACTTCTACCACTTGCCCGGCTACATTCCCTAGAATTAGGTCCAGTACTGCCCCCTCTCTTGTCGGGCTTTCTACATGCTGGCTCAAAAAGCTCTCCTGGATGCACTTTAAGAATTCCGCACCCTCTGAGCCTTGCACACTCTGACTATCCCAGTTAATATTGGGGAAGTTGAAATCCCCTCCTATTATTACCCTATTATTTCTACACTTCTCTGAGATTTGCCTACATATCTGTTCCTCTATCTCTCCCTGACTGCTTGGAGGCCTATAGTACACTCCCAGCAAAGTGCTTGCCCCCTTTTTGTTTTTAAGTTCTACCAATATGGCCTCATTAGAGGAACCTGCTAAGATATCATCCCTCCTTACAGCAGTAATTGACTCCTTGATTAATATTGCGACACCCCCTCCTCTTTTACACCCTCCTCTGTCTCGCCTGAAGATTCTATACCCCGGAATATTGAGCTGCCAGTCCTGCCCCTCCCTCAACCATGTCTCTGTGATAGCAACAATATCATACACCCATGTGTTTATCAACACCTTCAATTCATCTGCCTTACTCGCAAGACTCCTTGCATTGAAATAAATGCCATCCAGCCTTGCCATACTCCCTTGTGCCGTTACATATTTGCTCTGCCTTCCAGGCTGACTTGTTTTTTCCTCTATATTTGGCTGTGCATCACCCCCTACTATAGCTCCACTCCGTATCCCATCCCCCTGCCAAGTTAGTTTAAACCCCCCCCAACAGTACTAGCAAACTTCCCCGCAAGGATGTTGGTCCCATTCCGGTTCAGGTGCAACCTGTCCGACTTGTACAGGTGCAACCTGTCCGACTTGTACAGGTCCCACCTTCCCCAGAAGCAGACCCAGTGATCCAGGAAACTAAAGCCCTCCCTCCTGCACCAACTCTTTTTGCCACGCATTCATCTGCTCTATCCTCCTATTCCTATACTCACTAGCACGTGGCACTGGGAGTAATCCAGAGATTACAACCTTTGAGGTCCTGCTTTTTAATCTGCTACCTAGCTCCCTAAATTCTTGTTGCAGGACCTCATCCCTCTTTCTACCCATGTCGTTGGTACCAATGTGAACCACAACCTCTGACTGTTCGCCCTCCCCCTTCAGAAAGTCCTGCAGCCATTCAGTGACATCCTTGACCCTGGCACCAGGGAGGCAACATACCATCCTGGAGTCACGTCTGCGGCCACAGAAACGTCTATCTGTTCCCCTTACGATAGAATCCCCTATCACTATTGCTCTCCCACTCTTTTTCCTCCCCTCCTGTGCAGCTGAGCCACTCGTAGTGCCACGGACTTGGCTCTTGCTGCATTCCCCTGAGAAACCATCTCCCCCATCAGTATCCAAAATGAAAATCTGTCGGAGAGGGAGATGGACCCAGGGGACTCCTGCACTACCTTCCTAGTTCTTTTACTCTGTCTGGCGGTCACCCATTCCCTGTCTGCCTGTGCACTCTTTACCTGCAGTGTGACCACCTTGTTAAACGTGCTAGCCACGAAGATCTCAGCTTCGCAGATGCTCCACAGTGACTCCAGCCGCAGCCCCAGCTCCGAAACGCGGATTTTGAGTAGCTGCAGCTGGAGACACTTCCTGCACATGTGTTCGCCCTGGACACCTAAAGTGTCCCTGACTTCCAAAATAGCACAGGAGGAGCACGCCACGCTGCTGAGCTGCCCTGCCAAGTCCTACCCTTAATTTACTCCCTTTAAATTAAAGAATATTAAATACACTACGGACCTTACTTCCCTTTAAACACTACTTACTCTAAACTAGAGACCTTACTTTTACTTTAATGACTGGAATGTAGAAATACTGTAGAAATACTCACCACTGGTTCTCTGTTCCCTCTTGTGCAGCTTTTTAGCTCCTGCTCTCCTGGAAGCTGACAAAGATGGAAAAAGAAAGGAACACCTCCCTCCCCGAACTCCCTAACTCACCAAACTTGCAGCTTAACACTCTGTTCCAATCTGCACTCCGTGACCATGCTGCCACTGTCCCTTTTATTCCGTGAGCTTCAACTTTGCTGGCAAGCCTATTATGTGGCACTTTATCAAACTCTTTTTTGAAGTCCATGTACACCACATCAACCGCATTACCCTCATCAACCCTCTCTGTTAACTCATCAAAAAACTCAATCAAGTTAAACACGATTTGTCTTTAACAAATCCGTGCTGACTTTCCTTAATTAATCCACACTTGTCCAAGTGACTGTTAATTTTGTCCCGGATTATCGTTTCTAAAAGCTTCTCCACTACTGAGGTTAAACTGACTGGCCTGTAGTTGCTGGGTTTATACTTACACCATTTTTTGAACAAGGGTGTACCATTTGCAATTCTCCAGTCCTCTGGCGCCACCCCCATATCTAAGGAGGATTGGAAGATTAGGGCCACTACCTCCGCAATTTCCCCCTTTACTTCTCTCAGCATCCTTGGATGCATCCCTGGTGACTTAGCTACATTAAGTACAGCCAGGCTTTCTATTACTTCCTTTATCAATTTTTATCCCATCCAGTATCTCAACTACCTCCTCTTTCACTGTGGCTTTGGCAGCATCTTCTTCCTTGGTAAAGACAGATGCAAAGTACTCATTTAGTACCTCAGCCATGCTCTCTGCCTCTATGCACAGGTCTCCTTTTTGGTCCCTTTACTATTTATATGCCTATAGAAGATTTTTGGATTCCCTTTTATGTTAGCTGCCAATCTATTCTCATACTTTCTCTTTGCCCCTCTTATTTCCTTTTTCACTTCCCCTGTGAACTTTCTATAATCAGCCTGGTTCCACTTGTATTTGCAACCTGACATCTGTCATACGCCCCCTTTTTCTGCTTCATCTTACTCTCTATCTCTTTCGTCATCCAGGGAGCTCTGACTTTGGTTACCCTACTTTTTCCCCCTCGTGGGAATGTACTTCGACTGTACCCGAACCATCTCCTCTTTAAAGGCAGCCCACTGTTCGATTACAGTTTTGCCTGCCAATCTTTGATTCCAATTTACCCGGGCCGGATCTATTCTCAACCCACTGAAATTGGTCTTCCTCCAATTAAGTATTTTTACTCTAGATTGCTCCCTCTCCTTTTCCATAGCTAATCTAAACATTATGATACTATGATCACTGTTCCCTAAATGTTCCCCTCCTGACACTTGCTCCACCACATTCCCCAGAACCAGAAATGCCTCCTTTCTCATTGGGCCGGAGATGTACTGATCAAGAAAGTTCTCCTGAACACACTTCAGAAATTCTTCCCCCTCTCTGCCCTTTACACTATTACAATCCCAGTCAAAATTAAGATAATTGAAGTCACCCATTATCACTACTCTATAGTTCTTGCACCTCTCTGTAATTTCCCTGCAAATTTGCTCCTCTATATCCTTCCCACTAGTTGGTGGTGTATAGAATGCTCTATTGTTTCTTAACTGTAACAGAACCCACTGGGAATCAGAATGAACGACAATTTATGTTGCTTCCCTGGGGGTTCCGCCATCTCTGGCCTGAGTTATGGTGGGAGATCAGAAGAATCACCACAGAATTTTCAGGGCACATAGCAAGCCAGATCAACAATTTGGCTCCAATTTGTTGCTTTAACAGATTCCATAAAACCCAATTTTAAAAAGAAAAAAGACTTGTATTTATATAGCACATTTCATGACCTCAGGACGTCTTTAAGAGCTTTACAGCCAATGAAGTACTTTTGAAGTGTAATCACTGTTGTAATGTAGGAAAAGCAGCAGCCAATTTGTGCACAGCAAGCTCCCACAAACAGCATTGTGATAATGGCCAGATAATCTGTTTTAGTGATATTGATAGTGATATTAAATATTGGCCAGGATACCGGGGCGAACTCCTCTGCTCTTCAAAATAGTGCCATGGGATCTTTTAAGAGGAATGCATCTTCTTGGTGAGTTTCCAGAAGTTGGTGGCTGGAAAAACAGCTCTAGATTATAAATGTAATATCAGTGTTTCCAACTGTACTCAGATTCAAAGTGGACAGCATGTTAATCATGACATGCATAAAACATGACTTAAAATGTTTCCTAAGTTTTCTGTTATTTAATTCAAAATGCTCCAATTAAACATGGAATAGTATTTCACCACCAATATTATACCATGGGGTTTCCTTTGTTTTATTGACAACATATCAAGTATTTATTGTAAACAGGTTGTTAATGAACATGATGTTTACAGATGTTCCTGATAACAAAAGGAAGCGATTAAAGGCTTTACAATACTGTCATTATTACTGTCTTTGAAATAAATACATTATCAATAAACCAATTATTTAGAAAACTCAATATTGACTAGAGTATATTCCAAAAACAAAAGGATTTAAAACAACCAGTCACTTCCCATTTATTTGTTTATCACAAGCATACCGCATATACATCCAGTACAATTGATGCGATTGCTTTTAACATGGTATTGAAAAGCACAAGTCGACTCTTTCAATGTTCCCACCTGTGGAAGGAGGATGTTGCTGCTGGCGGTAGAGGTATGTGGTTGGTTAAAAATGCCCACTCCAAAAATTGTATCAGAATTTAATTTACCTGCACTCAATGAACCTTTACTACTTTTATTCATCTTGTTTTTAATCCAGTGAGTAGCTGAGGCATATAGTGTGTGCTTGGTTAGCTGATTTTAGCCAGGACAGCGGTAAAGGTGCTACAATGCTTTGAGTGAGGGAGGCGAATAGCCCGCCAGGTTCCAGGTTCTGTTGCTATCCAGCGACCCCTGTTGGAAATGTTAAGTGTGCACATTGGGTCAGGACGGATTGGACTCAACTGAGGAGCCCTGCTGGTTGAGTAACGTGCCAACATTCCCTGTCAATACTCACACATGAATAATTGGGTGAGGTACCTGAGTGGAACAAGCACCCATTAAATCTCAACAAGGAGTCACCACCTTCAGGATAGCAGGGCAGGTATAACATCGGCAGAGCAAAATTGGCAAAAACAACCTCATTTATGTTTGTGGAACAAGATGCTATGGAATTGCTGGCACAGTTAATCCTAGGCATATAACGCAGGCCATGGCTGTAGGCGAAGGACTGCTCTCTATAAAATATTCTAACACATCTTTCTTACTCTCACCCCATCTTCCTAAAAATCACAACCACAAAGAGATCCTAATTAAATTTAAGGGAGCCATTTAAAATACAGTATAAAGAAAGACTTGCATATTTGCATATAACTTGTAGTAATAGTCATCTGAAGTAATAATCACTTGCCTTCAGCAGCCACTTTTTCCTAGTCCCAAGTACCCAATCTTTCAGTTCAGAACCTGACCACGATAGTAGATTTGCACTTTATTTAGGAATTTATCATACTGTAAACCATCACTCATTCAACCTGGATAAATACACACTAGTGATCAAATGGATTTCTGAGAATTTCAGATCAGTGACGTTTTACTCTCCACACAGTAAAAATACAGTAGCATTAGAATTTGCTATTTAGTATAATTATGTCATTGTTTTTTGTTTATCTATTTCTTTGACTTTGAACTACAGTATTTATACAAAAGAGCTGCAGTTGAACATAACATGTAGAATATGCTGTCTGGAGAGAGTGTAATGTGAGATGTCCATGAGTACACTGCCCTGAGTGACAGGCTGCACTATGGGTTGAAATACATACACACACACACACACACATCTCTACCCCCATATTCAATTTATCACATTCTTATTTAAAATGTTTTTGCACTCAAAAGAACAGTTCAGATTTAGATCATTTAGATGTTGGGACACACAAGAAAGGAAAGAGAGGCGACTGGGACTTTGTAGAAGTGAGAGCGGAGAGAAACAGTAAAATGTGGGCAAGGTAAAAAAGAATTTTAAAAATATTTATAATAGAAGGGTCATCGGTATTGTAAGACGAGCTGGGAGTATAAGAGCTGCTACAATTAGCAGTAGGAAGTCTTGGCAATTGGTAAATACATTTTGAGCTCACTTGCTGTCTTTCACTGTACAATTTCAACTGAATTGCCTGCTACAGGCCTCCCTAAACTACATCCAACTAACTTCTACAGTACCTACCTATGAGATCTAAAGTGTAGAAATGTGAAAAATATCTCCAACCTTTAGAAACCATACCAGTGTGACAGTGTACAATTTAAATACTATTCTACAAGGTACATCAAAGAATTTGAGACAATTTGTATTGGATAAATTACAATCTGTGTAATACTGCACAAGACCTGTCCAGACAGCTTCCCGTCATAAAGGAAAGCAAACTTAAAAAGTGCATGCAGCTGAAACAGTAGTAAACATGCATGCAATATTGCGCTTCAATATTCAAGTATTTCAAAGTTTTCCTGCATCAGTTATGTTGTTCTTATAACAAAAAAGTGAGTTGCAATTATAAAAAAAGAAGTTTGGAAATGTATTACATGTTCCAACCCAATTGTTTTCTCTGCTTTTAAGTGCAATAAGAGTTCTTATTAAATCCTATTCTATTTGCTCTGTATTCAAGTTAAAAATGATCAAGACATGTTGATAAGTAACAAAACACAGCAAAGTGGTTAAATCTATTTACCAGTGGACAGTACTTCAAGAGTGACTGTACTGTCCTGAATGAAATAGCTGCAAAGAGGAGACCAAAAGCAACTTGTATACCAGTTCTTGCAAACGTTGGCATTTGCTTTCAATCCCACTTATGAAAATCAATACATTTCACCTCAGCGTTTGCTTTTGATACAGTTGAAAGATATATTGCTGTGCGCACTTTTGATCGGTACCTTGGATATATAACTCTCAGTAATAACTGACTAAAACCACAGTTGATCTTGATCTAAGTCTACAAATTGCTATGGCAATATTAGCCGACAAATGCTTAACATGCTCGGATGGCATTCTTCTGTTAGAGATGCTAAACAATTTAAGATAAACACAATGGCCTGGAATTTGCGGTCAGCAGTGAAGCGAAGGCGTTCGCTGCTGGCTCCGAAGTACGCTCCGCACAAGGATCTCGCGATCCCTATGTCGAGGACTTCGGGTTTTCCGACCTTCAATTCAATTCAACGGGCTGTAGTGGGGATCCCCTTGTTCGAACTGCTGTGACGTCAACAGGCTAAGCAGCCAATCAAAAGGCAGAATTCTCACAGACAGCGAACAAGGAAGTGAGTAAGCTCTTAAAATTCTAACTTTTTAAAATAGTTAGAGCAAAAGAAAGATTGGGGCTCTCACATAGGGAAATGGCAAACCTGAAATAAAGATGGACAAACTTTTAAAAAAAATTAACTTTTTTTTAAGTTTCTTGAAAAATTTTATTTTTATTAAAATGGACAAATTTCACACTGCACAAAATTAAAATGGGTTTTCAAGGGCCTTTACATTTGTTTAGCAGTCAATACACTGTTAAAACCCCAGTTACACCTAATCCCTTTAGGTCTATCTTTTAGTGGGGAATGAAACAACGTAATTACTGCAGAAGAGCTGAAATTTTCGTCAATTTCAATGATTTGGCTGATTACACAGATTGCCGGCTCTGTGAGGGGGTGGGGGGGGGTCACAGTGCAGCCTGTTTTGGAGCTGTCAATGACTGACCACAACTTCGGCATTTCCGCATGTGTCTGCGCATGTGCCAAATCCCGAAGTTGCGGTCAGTTTCAAAGGCGGACTGATGGCGAACGCTGCCAGTTTGCTGTCATCCAGACCGCAAATTCTGGGCCGTTAACACCTATGTTAAAATAGTGGACAACGGGATGTAATTTGCCCATATTAAGTGACATCTGCTAAAATAACCAATGATCATTTCTAGGTCTAGTAATTACCCATTTTTCACCCTGTTACTTGTAAAACATTAAAATATATTAGTGAATAAAATTCTGATCTCACATTTTTGTGTTTAAAGAAACACTTACTTCATGACAAAATTCATGGCAAATCTTTTTCTTGTTTGTTTACAAACACATGATGCTACAATGTGATTGTATTAAAATACATCACCGCATTACTCAAGCTGACAAAAAAATTGGCAAATACTTTAAAGAAATCAAAAAATGTCATTTAATTTAGCTGGGAAAATACTTCAAACCAATTAATGATCACAGTGGAAATATTCTGGCGAGTTCATCACTGATGTGGCTATGTGGCCATCCAGTATTTATTCAAGACACATGGGGGAAGGAATTGGATCTTGTTGCACCCGTTTTACAGATGGGCACAGCACTGGCCAATTTTAGGGACCAACGTCTGACCCGGTATTGGGTTGAGCCATTTCAGGCTGCCTGTAAATGAGGGGCCCGACATCTATTTTAGGCTCTCTGTGGGAAATTGGACATCGCAGAGCAGAGTAGGAGTCAGGCCTCTCTGCTCCGGATTCTTCAGCGACTGCTGACAAATGGTGAGTTTTCAAAAACAGAATTTTAAAAACGTTCCTGTGGAGCTAGAGGGAGCAGGCATGCCTCCCTCACTCCACAGTATCTTGATTGGCAATTCCCCCATCCCATTGACGCTCCAACCCCCTCCCGGGACTAACCTTTTGGCTGCTGACGATGAGGCAAGTGGCCCGAAATTCATCTTTTAAAAATGGGCGAGCTGCCTGTGGAGATGCGACAGATGCCGGCAGCTCACTCAAATAATGAAGCCTGAGGCCTAATTTTGCGCAGGCCTCGGGTCTCCAGGTTGGGGTGGCGCTATGTGCGTGGCATCCATTTCAGGCCTGAAAATGGGCCTAAAGCAATTTCCACCCCATGGGCTCTGAAAATGCACAGGCTGTAATCCTGGCAGTTATGCTGGCATTGTTCCCACCAGTGACTTCTGGCACTGCCCCCTCCCCACCCCAACAGAGTTTTCAGGGCAGGGCTAGTTGTTGAGGGGGGGGGGGGGTGGCAGTGGGGGGCGGTACTGCACTTACATGGAGCTAGCGGGTGCTGTGTTTTTTACTTTAGGGAGCAAACTCTGCCCTACAGCAATGGCTGGGAACTCCAGTGCCTGGCCACTATTGGGATGAGCGTGATACGCAGGCCTGACTTGAGACTGAAGATCTCATGCATTACCTCCACAGCACCCTGTGTAAGGGGGCCTATCTTAAAAAAATTTTAAGCTCTATCTTTGGGGGGTCCAGGCTCTGTCTCTGACCTGGGCCTCCACTTCCGGCCTTCTGGAGACACTGTAGAGACTCCGAGGGGGGGATTTTAATCCCCAATAATGGATGGGTTGGGGCCGGTGGGAAGGTAAAAAATGTAAAATTCTATCAACCGACCCCATCCCGCCCACTTCCAGTTTTAACAGAAGTGAATCGGGGAGCGGGCGACCAATCTGCTCTCAGGTGGCAGGTCGATTACTAAAATCTTTTAAGGAGGCTGTGTGCCTCCATTTTAACTCAATTCTTATTACTAATGCATCGAGGCCAGGGTTCCCAGCAGGTAAAACGATACGAGAAGGGTTGGATCCGTGAGGTAAGTGCCTTTAGTGCACTGCTTGTGGGCCAGGAGGAGCAGGAGTATGGCCGACCCACTCCCCCTACCACAATGTCCTAACCCTCCCATGATATCCGTATTCCCCCCACAATATCTGATTCGCCCCAAACCCCCCGGCAATGTCAGACTTATCACTCCCCGGATGATTTCCAGCCTGACAGGAAAATTCTCCACCTCCCCCCGCGCCCCCCTCCCCCCCCCACTCTCTTCCCGGCTCCGAGTAAATATCGGGGCCCCAGTGTAGGGAGTTCTCGCTCCTTCTGACATGGCTGGCCTTGTTAGGGACAGGTGGAGGCTCTTCCCCTTACAGGGCCGACCGGGGTTTCCCGACAAATGTCAGGACCCAGTGTATTTTCCAAGCTGATTCGCCGAACTTGCAGCGAAAATCTACTGGATCAGCTGAGGGAATTCGGCTCCAGGGTTTCTATTTGTACATAACTAAGTCTCAGTGTCAGGCTGGCATCAATGAGACGGATTGCACACATGGGTAAAGCAGAGTACATTAGCTACAGCTTAACAGTCTGCACCCATTTCCATTTAATTCTACAGCTGGCATCCTTCATTTTATTCCAAACAAAGAAACCAGCTGGTATCCCATAGATCACACAGTATCCACTGATATAAAACACAGAAAGATGCTCAAAATACACAGCAGGTCAGACAGCATCTGAATGAGAAAGACAGGTTATTATTTCAGAACTGGTAAAAGCTCACAGTTGAAAAGTTTGTCTATCTTTCCTCTTTACAGATGCTGACAAATCTGCTATCTATTTTCAATGTTCCTTGTTTTTATTTCTAGTTGGCAGCATTTACAGTTTTTTTCTTTTTATCTGCAGCACTAAATGTTCTTTTCCCAACCTTTTCTGAATATTTCCAGCACTAGGTAGCATAGCAGTCAATGTTCCCCCTAATGTTTTTTGGGGGCTGCGTGGCACATTTAAATGTCTGCGCATGTGCGGGTTTTTGCACTGGGAAGCCGGCTGACCGGCTGCGCGGGACCTCGAGACGGCCATGCAGCTTAAAGGGATGTTGCTGCACTAATGCTAGGGGCTGGATTTTATCAATGGGGGCGCGTTGGGGGCGGGACTGCTGGTTGTCAGGTTTTAGTCCCGCCCCCAACGACGTCCGGCCAACCCACACTATTTTCCCTTGATTGACCTTGTTAAGCCCGCCCTTAGCAGGCCAATTAAGGGAAAGCCGGTGACAGAGGACGTCAGCGTATGACGTTTCATCTGTCAAAAATTTTTGACAGATGAATTGTCATCATTTGACAGTTTTGAGAAGCTATCAAACACTGACATTCTGTTTTTTGGTGAGTCCTTGCACTGAAGACTCACCAAACCTCTTTCCTCAGCAGAAAGCAGATGGCTGTTGCATCGGAGAATGCAGCAGCCATTCTGTCATCTCTGCCGTTGAGATGAGGCACCTCCGGATCCCCAAGGGTTGAAGCCTGCAGGATGAAACAAAGGTAAGTAAACTTTTTCTAACACTTTGCACTCACCTCTCATACTTACCTCTCCACACTTGCACCCATCACTCACCTCCACAACGCACTTTTCGATCCCTCTCACCCCCGCAGACCCAATGCTCGCCTCGCTGACCCTGGCGAGGTTCGCAGCCATCGGGAAGCCCTGCACTTGTGTGGGTAAAATGGGGATAAGCCTGTTAACTGCCTATTAACTACCTGTTAACAGGCAGTTAAATGGCTGTAATCCCCTTCCCACCTCGAGGAGACGGGTCCCTGCACGAGTCGTGGACCCGCCTCCCGGGAAGATGGCATGGAGGCGGGTTGGGAGCGGGGTTGATACCCGCTCCCAGTTTCTGCCATTTTCCCAGCAGACCCGCCTCTCCAGGGTTGGCAAAATTCCCCCCTTAGTGTTGGAGATGACAGGGTTTGACTCTCTGAGCATAGGTGCTGCTTCTCAGAACTGGGTTATTCCTGCCACCTCCTACTAGGCTACCAAAGGTGGGCATTGGTAAGATCTGGAATTTAAGCCTCCTGTCCACCCAATCCGTGGCAAAGACACAAGATCCAGGCACGTCAATGTTACAGATATCGGAATAAAAACAAAAGATGCTGCAAATATACAGCAGGCCTGTCAAAATCTGATCACTTTTTCTTCAAGTTTCCAGCAATTGCAATTTCCTTGTTTTACCTTTACAAGGCGTCATAATTTACTGCTTTGTAAAATGTTTCTCAAGATTTTAAATAATTATGTTAAAAAATGGTCATTTGCACATAATTTATTAGGTCCAAGTCAGAGCCACTGGGGTAGATTTTCAACTTGCCACCTGAGTATTACACTGGCTGCTCCTTATAGAAACCACCATAGAGGTGACAAACGGGCAGGTTCTATACTGGGTGGCCCATCTCAATGGCAGTTTTACGTCCCAAAACCAAGTTAAAAATCTACCCTCATTGGATCTTGTAACAGCTGATAGCTTGAACAAGCAGAGATTTCTAACACATCATCTTGAACAGATAAGAATAGCATTTAGTTAAAAAATTATATGGAAGCTTGTCAAAACAAAATTTCTCACCTACATTGATGCTATTTTCATCTCCCTGCTTGTTCGCCAATTATCTCTGTTTCTTATTCCTCTAAATACAAACTTTAAATTGACTCAGACCATGAGTGCAAATGGTCACTCTATAAGATTAAAAATGATACAAGGTATCTGAGAATTCTAATCTCGTTGAGGAATCCAGCCTTCTAGCATGCTGTGGTTGGTACTTTAATCGTTGTTTCTATTGGTCAGTGTATGCCACTTCTTTAAATTAAAAAGGCACAGGTTTTGTTGTTTACCTGGAGAAACTTCCAAAGGGCGCTTTTGTCAAAGAACTGAACTTCAAAACAGCCATCAGTATTTGTGTTTGACAATGAAATCCCTAAGACGGTATATATATATGAATTCACCTAAATGTCACCTCTTGTATCATCCAGTGTGTTGTTGGCTGTGTATTTTACTGCCTCCTGGAGTGTCGCAGGAAATGTCTGTGCTACATGCTGGAGTGGTCCAGACCGCGTTAGGTATTCACTGTGTTCAGCCTTTGTTTGAAAGGTAGGACATGATCGAGTCTGTGTATAGTTGTGCTGGGTCCCTGGGTTACTGATCAGCTCACTGACAGTGCTTATGGGTGAGGCTCTCCGTCTCCACCTTTGCAAGTGGTCTTCTTTATGTTTGATTGAGTACCAGGCTAGAAAGATAAAAATAAAGCCGACAAACTTGAGGCCTGCTGCCAGTCCAAAGTAGACAAATCTGAATGATGTAATATCGTATTCCCAACAGGAGCCAATAACGCCACATTCCTGTTGCCAAAGCATGCAGGTTGTGTCAATCACAGCCCCGAAGTAGATTGGAGTCGGAATGTAAGCTGTAAGGAAAATAAAAGCTTATATTTGCATCAAGAAACTCATGTATGTTGTGGAATTTTTTTAAAAATTTGCATAATGCATATATACTTAACTGACATTAGAAAAATAGTTGATAACAGAATCACAAGGGAGCTTTCAATCTGTCCTGAGACATTTTGATGGATTTAATTAGACAATAATTATACAATAAAAGCACTAAGATTGACCTAACTGTACGTGCACTGCAACAATTAGTATGTTATTCTGAAGGGCAGACTTTCATAAATAATCTGTGCATAAGAACATAAGAACATAAGAAATAGGAGCAGGAGTAGGCCAATCGGCCCCTCGAGCCTGCTCCGCCATTCAATAAGATCATGGCTGATCTGATCCTAACCGCCAATCTACTATCTATCACAGAACCATCTCCTGCATCTAACAGAATTGCACACACAAAATAGGAGCAGAATCAGGCTACACAGTCCCTGGGCCCGCTCCACTACCCACAGGGCCATGACCGATCCGAACCTAGACTCATGTCCAAATTCCTGCCCGCTCCCCGTAACCCTTAATGCCCTTTACTTCTAGGAAACTGTCTATTTCTGTTTTAAATTTAATTAATGTTGTAGCTTCTACAGCTTTTTGTGGCAGCATATTCCATGGACCTACCACCCTCTGAGTGAAGTAGTTCCTCCTCATCTCAGTTTTGAAAGAGCAGCCCCTTATTCTAAGACTATGTCCCCTAGTTCTCGTCTCACCCGTCATCGGGAACATCCTCCCCGCATCCACCCGATCCAACCCCTTCACAATCTTATATGTTTCAATAAGATCGCCTCTCATTCTTCTGAACTCCAATGAGTAGAGTCCCAATCTACCCAACCTCTCCTCATATGACCACCCCCTCATCCCCGGGATTAACCGAGTGAACCTTTTTTGCACTGCCTCGAGAGCAAGGATGTCTTTCCTTAAGTAAGGACACCAAAACTGTATGCAGTATTCCAGGTGCGGTCTCACCAATACCTTGTACAACTGAAGCAATACCTCCCTATTTTTATATTCTATCCCCCTAGCAATGAAAGCCAACATTCCATTTGCCTTCTTAATCACTTGCTGCACCTGCATACTATCCTTTTGAGTTTCGTGCACCAGGACCCCCAGATCCCTTTGCACTTCAGTACTCTCCAGTTTCTTGCCATTAAGATAATAAATTGCTCTAGGATTTTTCCTGCCAAAGTGCATCACCTCACACTTTCCAGTGTTGTATTCCATCTGCCAAATCTCTGCCCACTTACTTAGCCTGTCTATGTCCCCTTGCAGGTTTTTTATGTCCTCCTCACTCACTACTTTCCCTCCCATCTTAGTATCATCTGCAAATTTTGATATGTTACACTTGGTCCCTTCCTCCAAATCGTTAATATAGATTGTAAAGAGTTGGGGACCCAGCACTGACCCCTGTGGAACACCACTAGTTACTGATTGCCAGTCTGAGAATGAACCATTTATCCCAACTCTTTGCTTTCTGTTAGATAGCCAATCCTCTATCCATGCCAGAATATTACCCCCAATCCCGTGATTTTTTACCTTAAGCAGAAACCAGTAAACTGTAGCTTCACTAAACTGAAAGGGGCTGAATCGCACTGTTCAGTAATATGGCTGCTGACACTGCTGCTTTCAGTGTCTCAAGACAATTAATAACTTATTTTGTGGAATGCAGTATAATCTTTTGCTGTGAAATAACTTAATGACATAATTGTAACTTACTCATTATAATTATAATGTAACTTAGTTTCAGAGGGGTGTCAGATCAGAAGTGGCCTCATGTGCACATTAGATGCATGTTTTTAAACTTTAAATACAGCCAGACAAAGATATAAAGCAATGTTTCAAAAAAAATGACTGGTACACATTTGTCTATAGTCTGGGTGCTGGAACATTCAAAGCTTTGCTTTTTGTGTGTGCAATTTTTAATCTCAGATTAGGAGAAGCAAGTGTAAATTTAACTTTAGGGAGCTGGGAGCCACATCTAAAATCGTGCTGTAACAGTAATGGAATGTGTCATCAAAGCCTTATAAATAGCAGCAGCCCCAGAAAAACAACTGCTGACTGCTGTGCTCAAAACAATTCTTCTACAAATTATTCTATAAGAAAAATTACATTCATATAGTGCCTTTATTAAAACATCTCAAAACACTTCACTCAAAGAATTGCTTTTGAAGTGCAGTGCCTGTGCCAGCAAAGTCTAACAAATAGCAATGGGAAAAATCATTTTTGATGGTATTCGGTGAAGGGAGGAACGTTGGTCACACCCTGTCCTCTGTTCATCTTCAAATACTGTTGTGGTATCTTTAATACCCTCTTTGGTTTATGTTTCATGTGAAGGACAGCACCTCCCACAAATCAGCAGTCCCTCAGACTCCATTCACGTCCTGATTGGGGGCTGCAACCACAGTCTTCTGATCCAGAAGCAAGATTACTACCAAATGAGCCAAACTAATATTTATATATGGCTAATAAAACCAGTTTAACAACTATCCAGACTTAACATAAAATATATAGCTCTGTTCATGCACCTGTTAACTAACATTGTGCAGAAGTTAAACTTGTACACATTCTTCAGGAGAAAATAATCAAGATCTGGGACGGGCCACAAGTGTTCTACTAATATTTTAAAAAATTATTAGGGGGCTAAATTCGGTTGATTTGCGCCTCCCTAAGAGGGCGCTAACGAGGCGCAAATCAACTAGCGCCTGGGCGCGGCGCCGCTAACGCCTCCCGCGAAATTCAGCGGGAGGTTAGCGGCGGCGCTAACTGTAATATTGGGTGGCGTCCCCCGACTTACCGGCGGACACTATGTCTGACAGGGTCAGGGGGGGCCTACCTGCGGCCGGGGCAGCGCTAGTTAAAGGGGAGGTGGCGGGCGGCCATTTTTGTTGCTGGCCGCCTGCCAACACCTGCCTCCGTTGCTGTCCCCGCCCCCCGTGAAGCCCCCCTGCGGGGTGCCGGCTGCTCTCCGTGAGCCCGGCACTCCTCTTGAGTGCCGGGCTCGTTTGCCGGCACTCTCGATCCCTAGTGGCCCAGCTGGGCGCCGGGACGCGCTGTGCCAGGCCCCTCCCCTTTAATAAGGGGAGGCAGGCCTGCAGTACTGCGGCACATAGTGCCGCGATATTGGCTCGCAGCGCCCAAGAGGGACACGGGGCGCTTCCAGTAGCGCCCCTCCTCCCTCTCGGGGCGCTACCTGGGAAAATCGGCCGCGGGGGCATATGGAGGGAGTTATGGGGGAGCCTGGGTGTAGCCCTGCACCTCTGTGCAGTGCTTGTCAGTGTTTGCAGCACCTCAATGCTGTAGAACACTGACAGCACAACTGTCAAAATCAATTTGCGCATGGTCCCTTTAAGGGACGTCATCTGACCCGCTTCCTTCAATTGGCCGGCAAACCCGCTGGGTGGGCTTAACAAGCCCAATCAACGTAAAATCATTCTACAGAGCGGGCTGGAGCCAGCAGCGGGGTTGGGACCCGCCACCGACGTCGCCCGCCACGGACCCGCCGAGGTAGGGGAAATCGCGGCCTTAGTCAGCACCTCTTAAAGGAACACACACACACATCTTTCAGGTAAGTTTGCATTTAACCTTTTGAACTGGACTTTTTTTATTTTATTGAAGTAGTGGCTTGGTGCAATATATGTTAAAGGTTTTTTAAGTGTGCAGGGAGTGCTGCTGGACACTTGCAAGGTCTCAGATGGTAAAGGAAGGTCTCTGAGAAGACAGGAAATGCTGGAAATACTCAGCAGGTCAGGCAGCATCCATGGAGAGAGAAACAGAGTTCATGTCTCAGGTCCAGATGCTGCCTGATCAGCTGAGTATTTCCAGCATTCTATGCTTTTATTTCAGACTTACACCGTCTGCAGAAGAGGAAGATGCAGAAGTGGAGGAAGCAGAAGGAAGGATGCAATCCAGACAGCCCCTTCCTGGCCAGGATATCTGGGATGGAATCATCCGCCTTCAGAACCAGTGACCACAACTCCAATTCGCCTTTCAACATTTGTCCCACACCTTATCCTCCCTCTGTTACTGACCATCACAACGTCCTCTTGGCCACAATGCTGAAATAAAAACCAACACAAAGCAAACTTTCCAATCCAACTTCATACATCTATCCCTCCAATATGACATCAAGAAATCAACTCATCACTGTTTTGCATTCCCTTAGTGACTGTCTTGTGTGTGCCTTTGCCTATCCTAGTGATGTCATGCAGTGCTACCCCAGTAACTGCAGCATGGCTGGTGGAAGGCTGCTGACTTTCAGTGGGCTACACTTCAAATGGCCTTGTTGGTCGACCTTGAGAAGCTGGTTGCTGGGAGTGTGAAATCGAGTGACGGTGTTTCTTCTTCTTCTTCTCCTTCACTCTCTTCTCCATTTTCTTGGTGACCCACTGGCTGGGCATGCTGCATTTTTTGGGTGTGTAAAATGAGGGAGGCACAAGGGTGGAGTTGTGGTGAGGGGAGGGCGGGAAAGCAAGAGGTGCATGCGAGAAGGAGGATAACGTATGAGGATACCCGCATCTTGTATCCTTTCAGCCCCGCCGCTGGCCAAGGGCTCAGCCATGGCCCCTGCCAAGAATGGTCTGCACCGTCTCCGCCAAGGGGGTGAGGTGAAGCTAGTAATGGGAGGTGTGCCTCGTGTTTGGCACAGATTGTTGGTAGGTGAGTAATTGGACAGGGGGTTGGGGGTGATGGTGGAGATTGGTCGTGCATTGTGAAGTGTGTGAGGCTAGTGGTGCAGTTGGTAGGAGAAGGCTTTTGAAGATGCATTCACTGACCTTGACCACTGGTCTGAGGTCATGAAGCTTCCTTGGGCATTGCTGGTAATGACAGCATCGGTGAAGTGGTCCCACATCGTTCTTTCTGGAGAGCCTCCTGGCCCTTGTTGGTAGAGGACATCTCTTACAGTGTTGGCCCCCTGCACAAAGCTGGAATGCTGCAACGAGACCCTGGGTGCCCCTTCCCCGGCTTGCTGAGCCATTTGTGTTAGTACTGATGAGCTAGTTGAACGTCTCAGAGACTCCCCTTGTGGAATAAACGAACGCCTCATGACTCTATGGCTCGCCCTAGCCCGGAACCAGTACGCTACGGTCATCAGTGCGTACGCCCCAATACTGGAAGCCACCGACGAGATCAAAGAGGAATTCTACTCCAGCCTCGTACAATCCCTGTCCCAAGTCCCAACGGGCGACAAGCTGATCCTCCTTGACGACTTCAACGCCAAAGTTGGAAAGGACACAGCCATCTGGGGAGGTGTGATCGGCAGAGAGGGGGTAGGGAAAGCCAACTCCAACGGTACCTTCCTCCTGATGAAATGCTTAGAACATGGCCTTGTCATAACCAACACCTTGTTCTGTCAGAGAGACAAGTACAAGGCTTCATGGCAACACCCTCACTCCAAGCACTGGCATCTGTTGGACTACGTCATCGTTCGAGCGAGGGACCGCAAGGACGTCCGCATCACCCGCGCCATGACAGGAGCTGACGACTGCTGGACAGACCACCGCCTAATCCGCTCTGTCATCTCCATCAATGTAGCCCCAAAACAGCGGTGGCAACAGAAGCAATGCCACAGGAAAATCAACGCTGGAGCACTCAAAGACCCTGCCAAAAAAGCCCTATTCAGCCTGCGCCTCACAACCAACCTGACGACTCCCAGGGATTCAGAGACAGAGTGTCCACAGCGCCTGGTCTGCACTCAAGGCCTCCATAATCAGCACCTGTGAAGAGACGCTCGGTCACTTGAGCAGGAAACACCAAGACTGGTTCGACGAGAACGACCAGGAGATCCAGGAGCTAATAAACCGCAAGCGCAAGGCATTCCTGATCTGGAAACAGCAACAGAACTCGAGAGCAAGAAAGCAGCTCTACCGATGCCTGAAGGCCGAGGTCCAACAAAAAACTCGCGACCTAAAGAACAGATGGTGGGTGGAGAAAGCGCAGGAGATCCAGCAGCTAGCCGACAACCATGACGTGCGTGGATTCTTTAGCGCAGTCAAGACCATCTACAGCCCAAGCACCCAAGGTCCTACCCCACTGCGGGCCAAGAACGGAGAGGTACTCATCAAGGACAGGGAGGCAGTCAGTGCCCGCTGGAAGGAGCACTTCGAAGATCTCCTTAACCAAGACTCTGTCTTCGACGCGAGTGTCCTCAACTCCATCCCACAGCATGCTACCCGCCACCACCTCAGCACAACCCCAGCCCGGCATGAGGTTGAAAAGGCCATCCGACAACTGAAGAACAACAAGGCCTCAGGAGCAGATGGAATCCCCGCTGAGGCGCTAAAACATGGCGGAGAAGCATTATTGGCGCGAATACATGAAATAATTTCTCTTATTTGGAAGGAGGAGAGCATGCCAGGGGGTCTCAGAGATGCCGTAATCGTGACCATCTTCAAGAAAGGTGACAAGTCCGATTGCGGTAATTACAGAGGAGTCTCCCTGCTGTCTGCCACAGGAAAAGTCATCACAAGAATCCTCCTCAATTGTCTTCTCCCAGTGGCCGAAGAGCTCCTCCTAGCGTCGCAATGCGGATTCCGCCCACTAAGGGGCACAATGGACATTATCTTCACCGCGCGTCAACTACAAGAGAAATGCAGGGAGCAGCACCAACTGCTGTACATGGCCTTCTTTGACCTCACAAAGGCCTTCGTCACTGTCAACCGTGAGGGATAATGGAGTGTCCTCCTCAAATTCGGCTGCCCTCAAAAGTTTGTCACCATCCTCTGCCTGCTTCACGACGACATGCAAGCTGTGATCCTGACCAACGGATCCACCACGGACCCAATTCACGTACGGACCGGGGTCAAGCAAGGTTGTGTCATTGCACCAATGCTCTTCTCGATCTTCCTGGCTGCAATGCTCCATCTCACCCTCAGTAAGCTCCCTGCTGGAGTGGAGCTAATCTACAGAACAAACGGGAAACTGTTCAACCTCCGTCGCCTCCAGTCCAGATCCAAGGTCGTCCAATCCTCTGTCATTGAATTACAGTATGCAGACGACGCTTGCGTCTGCGCACACTCTGAGGCCGAAATCCAAAATATCGTCAACACCTTCACCGAAGCATACGAGAGCATGGGCCTTACACTAAACATCCGTAAGACAAAGGTCCTCTACCAACCTGCCCCCGCCACACAGTACTGCTCCCCGATTATCAAAATCCATGACGAGGCCTTGGATAACGTGGAACCTACTGTCAACAAGGGCAGACGTCGATGACGAAGTCCAACACCGCCTTCAGTGTGCCAGTGCAGCCTTCGGTCGCCTGAGGAAGAGAGTGTTTGAAGACCAGGGCCTCAAACTCAGCACCAAGCTCATAGTCTACAGAGCAGTAGTGATACCCGCCCTCCTGTATGCTTCAGAGACATGGACCATGTACAGCAGGCATCTCAAAGCACTGGAGAGGTACCACCAACGCTGCCTCCGCAAGATCCTGCAAATCCATTGGCAGGATAGGCGCACCAACATCAGTGTTCTCTCTCAGGCCAACATCCCCAGCATCGAAGCTTTAACCACGCTCGATCAGCTCCGATGGACGGGCCACATCGTTCGCATGCCCGATACGAGACTCCCAAAACAAGCGCTCTACTCGGAGCTCCGACACGGCAAGAGAGCCCCAGGTGGGCAGAGGAAACACTTCAAGGACACCCTCAAAGCCTCCTTGAAAAAGTGCAACACCCCACCGACACCTGGGAATCCCTGGCCCAAGACCGCACAAAGTGGAGGAGAAGCATCCGGGAAGGCGCCGAACACCTCGAGTCTCTTCGCCGGGAGCAAGCGGAAGCCAAGCGCAAACAGCGGAAGGAGTGCACGTCAACCCAAGCACCCTGCCCACCCGTCCCTTCAACCACCGTCTGCCCCACCTGTGACAGAGACTGTAGGTCCCGCATTGGACTCATCAGTCACCTGAGAACTCATTTTTAGTGTGGAAGCAAGTCATCCTCGGTTCCGAGGGACTGCCTAAGGAGAAGAAGATGCACTTTTCCCATTTTTTTAGATGCGGAAGGGAATTTAGCTTTAAGAGCTGAAGACTCCCATTTGGGAATTCTTTTCAATGGTTTTTTTTTCAGAATGCAGTCGAGCTGTAAAGGCTAAAAACTGCCTATTTTTACATGGTTTTCAGTCTTTTCATTTCAGAAGGCAATTCTCCTTTAAAACAGCGAAGTGCTTTCTGAAATGACAGTCTTGCATTGAGAGAAGGCTGTTCTAGCTGCAATGACGCTACGGCCACGCTACATTGGGGCCTTCTGCTGGGACGAGCACCACCAGGACAGCGTTGCACTGAGGTTAGCGCTGGACTAATGTTAATTAGACCTCAGTGCCAATTTTTCGGTCCTGCCAGCGCCACCATTTTCGGCGGCCGTTAACACCCGCCCGCGGTGGCACCGGCAACTTTTGTGGCATTCACGAATTTCTAGGCCAAATAGTTTAAATGATCAACCCGGCCAATTTCTGTCCCATCAGTCTACTCTCAATCATCAGAAAAGTGATGGAAGGTGTCGTCGACAGTGGTATCAAGAGGCACTTACTCACCAATAACCTGCTCACTGATGCTCAGTTTGGGTTCTGCCAGGACCACTCGGCTCCCGACCTCATTACAGCCTTGGTCCAAACATGGACAAAAGAGCTGAATTGCAGAGGTGAGGTGAGAGTGACTGCCCTTGACATCAAGGCAGCATTTGACCGAGTGTGGCATCAAGGAGCCCTAGTAAAACTGAAGTCAATGGGAATGAGGGGAAAAAACACTCCACTGGCTGGAGTCATACCTAGCACAAAGGAAGATGGTTGTGGTTGTTGGAGGTTAATCATCACAGCCCCAGGACATCGCTGCAGAAGTTACTCAGGGCAGTGTCCTAGGCTCAACTATCGTCAGCAGCTTCATTAATTACCTTTATTGGACACTAAGAAAATCAAGGGATATGGGAATAGGGCGGGAAAATGGAGTTGAGGTAGAAGATCAGACATGATCTTACTGAATGGCGGTGCAGGCTCGAGGGGCCTACTCCTGCTCCTATTTCTTACGTTTCCTTCATCATAAGGTCAGAAGTGGGGATGTTTGCTGATGACTGCACAGTGTTCAGTTCCATTCAGAATTCCTCAGATAATAAAGCAGTCCATGCCAGCATGCAGCAAGACCTGGACAACATCCAGGCTTGGCCTGATAAGTGGCAAGTCACATTCGTGCCACACAAGTGCCAGGCAATGACCACCTCCAACAAGAGAGAGTCTAACCACCTTCCCATGGCATTCAATGGCATTATCATTGTCGAATCCCCCACCATCAACATCCTGAGGGTCACCATTGACCAGAAACTTAAATGGACCAGCTACATAAATACTGTGGCTACAAGAGCAGTTCAGAGGCTAGGTATTCTGCGGTGAGTGTCTCACCTCCTGACTCCCCAAAGCCTTTCCACCACCTACAAGGCACAAGTAAGGAATGTGATGGAATACTCTCCACTTGCCTGGATGAGAGCAGCTCCAACAACACTCAGGAAGCTTGACACCATCCAGGACAAAGCAGCCTGCTTGATCTGCACCCCATCCACCACATTAAACATTCACTCCCTCCACCACCGGCGTACCGTGGCTGCTGTGTGTACCATCTACAAGATGCACTGCAGCAACTCAAGGCTTCTTCGACAGCACCTCCTAAACTCACGATCTCCAACACCTATAAGGACAAGGGCAGCAGATGCATGGGAACACCAGCGCCTCCAATTTTCCCTCCAAGTTGCACACCACCCTGATTTGGTAGTATATCACCGTTCCTTCATCACCGCTGGATCAAAATCCTGGAACTCCCTCCCGAACAGCACTGTGGGCGTAGCGTCACCACGCACACTGCAGCGATTCAAGAAGGCAGCTCACCACCACCTTCTCAAGGGCAACTAGGGAAGGACAATAAATGCTGGCCTTGCCAGCTATGCCCACATCCCATGAATGAATTTTTAAAAATCCCTAATTTATGATGCAATGCCATTTGTTTGACAGATGATGGCACTGTTGCAGTGCAGAAACACATGAATGATTTGTACCTTGTGGTTTCTACTCAGTTGCAGTTCAGATCATAGAATCATAGAATGTTACAGCACAGAAGGAGGCCATTCAACCCATCGTGCCTGTGTCGGCTCTTTGAAGGAGCAATCCAATTAGTCCCACTCCTCTGCTGTTTCCCCATAGCCCAGCAATTTTTTCCATTTCAAGTATTTATCCAATTCCCATTTGAAAGTTGCTATTGAATCTGCTTCCACCACCCTATCAGGCAGTGCATTCCAAATCTAAACTTACTGCGTAAAAATGTTTTCCCTCATGTCGCCAATGGTGCTTTTACCAATTACCTTAAATCTGTGTCCTCTGGTTACTGACCCACAGAATCATAAAACCATAGAAAGTTACGGCACAGAGAGGCCATTCGGCCGAAAAAGAGCTACCCAGCCTAATCCCACTTTTCAGCTCTTGGTCCGTAACCTTGTAGGTTACGGCTCTTCAACTGCATATCCAAGAACTTTTTAAATACGATGAGTGTTTCTGCCTCTATCACCCTTTCAGGCAGAGTTCCAGACCCCCACCACCCTCTGGGTGAAAAAGGTTCTCCTCAACTCCCCTCTAATCCTTCTACCAATTACTTTAAATCTATGCTCCCTGGTTATTGACCTCTCTGCTAAGAGAAATAGGTCCTTCCGACCCACTCTATCTAGGCCCCTCATAATTTTATACACCTCAATTAAATCTCCCCTCAGCCTCCTCTGTTCCAAAGAAAACAACCCCAGCCTATCTAATCTTTCCTTACAGCTAAGTTTTCCAGTCCTGGCAACATCTCGTAAATCTGCTCTGTACCCTCTCTAGTACAATCATATCTTTCCTGTAATATGGTGACCAGAACTGTACGCAGTACTCTAGCTGTGGCCTAACTACAGTAAACTCTTGTTTAAACGGCACTTAATCATCCGGAATTCTTTAATAACCGGCAAAATAGATAACCGGTAATCTTGCCGAATCCATCCATTTTTCATTTTTCCGAGTCCGAGTTTCCTGCGGTGGCCGAGTTAGTCACTGGTTTTTACTTTTTTTCTGTTAAAAATTGCCTACCTCTCTGTTATCTAGAATTTTTCATCAACCGGCACCATCCTGGTCCCGTAGGTGCCGGATACGAAAGAGTTTACTGTAGTGTTTTATATAGTTCAAGCATAACCTCCCTGCTCTTATATTCTATGCCTCGGCTAATAAAGGAAAGTATCCCGTATGCCTTCTTAACCACCTTATCTACCTGTCCTGCTACCTTCAGGGATCTGTGGACATGCACTCCAAGGTCCCTCTGTTCCTCTACACTTTTCCGTATTCTACCATTTATTGTGTATTCCCTTGCCTTGTTAGCCCTCCCCAAATGCATTACCTCACACTTTATTTTATTCGTTTATGGGATGTGGGCGTCGCTGGCAAGGCCAGCATTTATTGCCTATTCCTAATTGCCCTTGAGAAGGTGGTGGTGAGCCGCCTTCTTGAACCGCTGCAGTCTGTGTGGTGAAGGTACTCCCACAGTGCTGTTAGGTAGGGAGTTCCAGGATTTTGACCCAGTGACGATGAAGGATCGGCGATATACTTCTAAGTCAGGATGGTGTGTGACTTGGAGGGGAACTTGGAGGTGGTGGTGTTCCCATGCGCCTGCTGCCCTTGTCCTTCTAGGTGGAAGAGGTCGCGGGTTTCGGAGATGCTGCCGAAGAAGCCTTGAGTTGCTGCAGTGCATCTTGCAGATGGTACACACTGCAGCCACGGTATGCCGGTGGTGGAGGGAGTGAATGTTTAATGTGGTGGATGGGGTGCCAATCAAGCGAGCTTCTTTGTCCTGGATGGTGTCGAGCTTCTTGAGTGTTGTTGGAGCTGCACTCATCCAGGCGAGTGGAGTGTATTCCATCACACTCCTTACTTGTGCCTTGTAGATGGTGGAAAGGCTTTGGGGAGTCAGGAGGTGAGACACTCGCCGCAGAATACCTAGCCTCTGACCTGCTCTTGTTGCCACAGTATTTATGTAGCTGGTCCATTTAAGTTTCTGGTCAATGGTGACCCTCAGGATGTTGATGGTGGGGGATTCGGCGATGGTAATGCCATTGAATGTCAAGGGGAGGTGGTTAGACTCTCGCTTGTTGGAGATTGTCATTGCCTGGCATTTCTGTGGCGCAAATGTTACCTGCCACTTATCGGTCCAAGCCTGGATGTCGCCCAGGTCTTGTTGCATGTGGGCATGGACTGCTACATTATCTGAGGAATATTGAATGGCGCTGAACACTGTGCACTCTCCAGATTGAATTCCATTTGCCGCTTTTCTGCCCACCTGACCAGTCCATTGATATCTTCCTGCAGTCTACAGCTTTCTTCCTTACAATCAACCATACGGCCAATTTTTTGTATCATCTGCACACTTCTTAATCATGCCCTCTACATTGAAGTCTAAATCATTGATATATACCACAAATAGTAAGGAACCTAATAGTTAGCCCTGCGGAACCCCACTGGAAACAGCCTTCCAGTCACAAAATACCCGTCGACCATTACCCTTTGTTTCCTGTCACTGAGCCAATTTTGGATCCAACTTGCCACTTTCCCTTGGATCTCATGGGCTTTTACTTTTCTGACCAGTGTGCCATGTGGGACATTGTCAAAAGCCTTGCTAAAATCCATGTAGACTACATCAAACGCACTACCCTCATCGACCCTGAAGTTAGTCAGACACGACCTTCCCTTAACAAATCCATGCTGACTGTCCTTGATTAATCCATGCCTTTCTAACTGACGATTAATATTGTCCCTCAGAATTTTTTCCAATAATTTTCCCACCACTGAGGTTAGGCTGACTGACCTGTAATTACTCGGTCTATCCCTTTCTCCCTTTTTAAACAACGGTACAACGTTAACAGTCCTCCAGTCCTCCGGCATCACACCTGTAGCCAGAGAGGATTGGAAAATGATGGGCAGAACCTCCGCAATTTCCTCCCTTGCTTCTCTTAACAGTCTGGGATACATTTCATCCAGGCTTGCTATTTATCTACTTTCAAAGATGCTAAACCACTGAATATTTCCTCTCTCACTGTGTTTATCTCATCAAATATTTCACTCCTCTTGCTTAACTATAATGTCTACATCGTCCCTCTCACTTGTGAAGACAGACGCAAAGTATTCATTAAGAACCATGCCCACGTCTTCCGCCTCCACACACAGGTTACCTTTATGGTCCCTAATAGGCCCTACTCTTTCTTTAGTAATCTTCTTGCTCTTTGTGTATTTATAAAACTTCTTTGGGTTTGCCTTGATTTTACTTGCCAATATTTTTTTCATGCCCTCCCTTTGCTTTCCTAATTTCCTTCTTAATTTAGCAAAAGTGGACTGGAAACAGCTACTTGAAGATAAATCAGTGTCAGAGCAGTGGGAGTCATTCAAGGAGGAGATAATGAGGGTTCAGAACAAATATGTTCCCAGAAAGAAAAAGGGTGGGACTCCCAAATATACAGCCTCCTGGATGTCAAGGAGCATACAGGGTAGGATAAGACAAAAAAGGGAAGCTTATGTCAGATACCCTGCACTTTTTATACTCCTCTAAGCTTTCTGCAGTATGTAGCTTCCCGTATCTGACATAAGCTTCCTTTGTATGGCCTAATCTCTACACTGTTCTAAAGAAAGAAAGACTTGCATTTATATAGTGCCTTTCACAATCTCAGGACGTCCCAAAGCGTTTTACAGCCAATGAAGTACTTTTGAAGTGTAGTCACTGTTGTAATGTAGGAAACACAGCAGCCAATTTGTGCACAGCAAGCTCCCACAAACAGCAATCTGATAATGACCAGATAAGCTGTTTTTAGTGATGTTGATTGAGGAATAAATATTGGCCAGGACACCGGGGATAACTCCGCTGCTCTTCTTGAAATATTGCCATGGGATCTTTTACCTGAGAGAATAGACTTGGTTTAATGTCTCATCCGAAAAGTGGCACCTCTGACAGTGCAGCACTCCCTCAGTACTGTCCTGGAGTATCAGCCTAGATTTTTGTACTCAAGTCTCTGGAGTGGGACTTGAACCCACAGCTTTAACTGACTCCGAGGCGAGGGTGCTACCACCTGAGCCACGGCTGACACTAAGAATAACCCGAGTTTATCTAGTCTCTCCACGTAACTAATAAAGATAGTAAAACACAGAACTGTAAATAATTTCAGAAACAGACTTGCAAATCAAAATAATTAAACTCTGTTGGGCAGGTTTTTGACTTTACCACTGGGGCGTTAAGCATCACCTGGCTGGAGTGCAGGGAGAGAAATCAAGCGCAGAATAAAGTCGCCTGATATTTCTTTCAGTCAACTTAATGGGTGCAAAATTTGGCAGCCTCCTTTAGGGATGTGCAATCCTCCCATCTGAATTTCACTCTCTGTGCCCTGCCCATGTGATAATTAATGTCCAGAAGGCAAAGTTGAAACCTACTAACAGATCCCATGGCACTATTTCAAAGGTCGCACAACACCAGGTTATAGTCCAACAGTTTTATTTGAAATCACAAGCTTTCGGAGCTATCGATTTGCTCCTTCCTCAGGTCACCTGAGGAAGGAGCAAATCGATAGCTCCGAAAGCTTGTGATTTCAAATAAAACTGTTGGACTATAACCTGGTGTTGTGCGACCTCTCAATTTTGTCCACCCCAGTCCAACACCGGCATCTCCGCATCATGACTATTTCAAAGAGCAGGGGAGTTCTCCCCAGTGTCCTGGCCAATATTTATCCCTCAACCAACATCCCAAAACAGATTATCTGGCCATTATCACATTGTTGTTCATGGGAGCTTGCTGTGTGCAAATTGGCTGCTGTGTTTTCTACATTACAACAGTGACTACACTTCAAAAGTACTTCATTGGTTGTAAAGCGCATTGGGGCATCCTGAGGTTGTGAAAGGCACTAAATAAATATAAGTTCTTTATTTCTTCTTTACTCGTATGAACTGACTAGAAACCTACCCTTATGGACTTAATAAACAAATGCATGCTCAAAATTTACGATTCTGTAAATGGACATAATTGCTGATGGCCATAAATTGAACAGGAAGAATTAATTCTACGTATGGAGCAATACTGAAAGTTTCAGCTAAACCTTTCTTTATTTCTGTTTTTCTATTTGAATATTTTTATCCCATCTGGCTATGGACATGGGGGAGATGAATTTCCATTTTTGCAGGATTCTGTGGCTCTTCCAGAGAAGTTACAGTGGACGAGTTGAAACCCCCCCTCCCCCCCGCAGAAAGTTATCCTAAGGTAGTCCGAAAGTCTGATGGTACTGAGTCAGCATTCACAGTTGGAGGATGTGCCTATATAACAGTCACATATAAATGCAACTATTTCCTTTGTTTTATTTTATAGTTCAATGAGTATATGGTGACTTGGGCCTTCTCAGCCTTTGCCAATGCTGCTCTGTATTAATTAGAAGATCTGCTAGAATTGCCAGTGAATGACTCTTCCAACTTTCCTTCCCTCACAATGCAAAAGAAAAGCCTGGTTTCTGCTAGAAGCCTCGCCAAGATGATTGAGCATGCATGAAATTGTAGAAGCACCCATATGTTCGAAAACTCCATGTAACAATGCACTGTCCTTCAGTGAGCTCCCTCATGCTTCCTTAGGTGTTAGACATGGCTTGGTGGTAGCCTCTGAATCAGAAGGTTGTGTGTTCAAGTCCCACTGCAGAGGCTTGAGCGCAAAATTTAGGCTGACACTCCAGCGCAGTACCGAGGGAGCACTGCACTGTCAGAGGTGCCTTCTTTCAGATGAGATGTTAAACTGAGGTCCCGTCTGCTCTCTCAAGTGGACATAAAAGATCCCATGGCACTATTTCGAAGGAGAGCAGGAGAGTTCTCTCCGGTGTCCAGGCCAATATTTATCCCTCAACCAATAGCACTAGAATTGATTATCTGGTCATTATTACTTTGCTGTTTGTGGGATCTTGCTGTGCAAAATTGGCTGCCGCGTTTCCTACATTACAACAGTGACTACACTTCAAAGGTACTTTATTGGTTGTAAATCGCTTTGGGACATCCTGAGGTTGTGAAAGGCACTACAGAAATGCAAATCTTCCAAATATTTCTGTCATTGCTCAGCACCATTCCACCCCCGAGTTTGAACTAAACAAAACTAATTAAGCCAAGAAAATACTCATCAAGGGCATCACAGACCCATACCCTGCTCTTGTAGAACTTACACATATGATGTACCACCGTATCAGTTAAACTGCATTTAAAATATTTTTTAAACATATGTAACTTTACTAAGTATTCACTACTAGGCTATGTAAGAACCTAGTCACTTACCAAGGGTTCGTAAGAGAACAAATTGCATACCCAGCGCAAAAGGTCTCTCCTGATCTTCTACAGACCTAAAACAGAAAAGTATTTAATTTAATTTGTTCAATTATGCCATGAAAAATCATACTAGCGTTGAGAGCACAAGGACACTGTTTTGTACAGGCCGTCTCTAATCCTCAAATTGACCGCACAGCCCCACACTGAGGTGTTCATGCACAGCTACTGAAGGCTGTTTTAAAAAAAATCACATATTTCTCCTTTTTTTTGAAGTAATTCATTTCTCGCACCAATTTCCTTCGAATAAGGAGGGCAGGTGACCTGTTCCAAGGTCTCCATCATTCCTGCTTTATAGCTGAGGACAGGGATGAGCAGGGAATATTTCCTCACTACTCGTTGGACAGTACTTCACCAATGCTTTAGTCCTTCCCTCTTTCCTCATCAAAGTAGAAGGGGGAACATAGTGTGCTGCTAAACCCCTGGACACGCTGAAAGTAAAGGCAGAGATGTTTAAGCAGACTACATTTTAGTAAGAATGTCACTTACTGAAAACTAAATAACCCTGGGGCTGTTTGATACCTATTATACCCGATGTGTGAGCAAGATAACTCATTTCCTATTTATCTCCCTTCAGTGCCACCTGGGACAAAAATGTATCCAAGCATTCATTTACAGCTGGGTGAGCGTGATCTAGTATCAGACAGCAACAATGTGGCTGGGAGTACAGAACCAGATTTAGCTGTGCCCAAGTGACATACTAGAATAGAAATTGCAAAATCACATGCTCCGAGTAGCAATTATGACAATTATTGGCATCTGAGTTTAAAAAAGAAAATTAGTCGGCACAAAACAAGTAAAAGATTAGAATGATAGCAAAATACTGCGGATGCTGGAAAATTGAAACAACAACAGAAAACGCTGGAAAAACTCAGCAGGCCAGGCAACATCCGTGGAGAGAGAAACAGAGTTAACATTTCAGGTCGAAACCCTTCGTCAGAACTGAGAAAAAAGCAGGAAATGAAACAGATAAAAAAGCAAGGGGGAGGCTTCACCATCCTCGGCCTCGTGCATTGTTCCACGGAAGCTCAGCATAAGCTCGAGGAACAGCACCTCATCTTTCGTTTAGGCACTTTACAGCCTTCTGGACTCAATATCCAGTTCAACAATTTCAGATCATAACCTCGGCCCCTACCACATATATATACATTTTATCCACCCTTTTGTTTCGTGCCTTTTTCCTTTTTCTTCTCTCTCTCCCCCTACGGCAGCTGTCTCTCATTCTGCCAGCATTTCACACTTCACCTTTTGTTTCTTAACCTGTCCCATTACCATCTCGTCTTGCCTTGAGCATCTCTTAATGTCTCTACTTACCATAGTTATTCCTCCCCCCAGCCTCCTCCTTGCTTTTTTATCTGTTTCATTTCCTGCTTTTTTCTCAGTTCTGAGGAAGGGTTTCGACCTGAAACGTTAACTCTGTTTCTCTCTCCACGGATGTTGCCTGGCCTGCTGAGTTTTTCCAGCGTTTTCTGTTGTTGTTTTAAAAGATTAGAATATTCATTCTCGGGATGAGGGTGTTGCTGGGAAGGCCACTCCTAGATGTCCTGTGTGGTGGTGGGCCTTCTGGTACAGCAGTTTGATACAGTTGAGTGGCTCGCTAGGCCACTTCAGTTAAGAGTCAACAACGTTGGTGTGGGGCTGGCTTCACATATAGGTTAGACCAGGTAAGGACGGCAGGTTTCCTTCCCTAAAGAACATTAGCGAACCAGTTGGATTTTTATGACAATCCGACAGCTTCATGGTCAATTTTTTTTACTGATAGCAGTTTTTCATTTCTAGATTTCCTAAACTAAATTCAAGTTGTCAATCTGCCATGGTGGGATTTGAACTCACATTCTCTGGATTACACATCGAGTAGCATAGCCAGTAAACTACCATAGGTGGCCAACTGGAAGACTACACATCTGATTGCCAGTTGTTATAGGGAATAATAAATAGCGTAACTGTTGTTTAATAATAGAGGTGTTCAGGTGATATCAAGACCACAAGTGAGGTTTATGAATGTCATCATAACTAAAAGGCTAGACACAACTTGAAATGACATAATTCTCAGATGTTAAATATATTATGTACCAGATAACTTCTCCTTTCAGCAACTGTGCTGTACCTGGAAGCTGTGTTAGATCAGGACCTCATGGACGTGTTGCATATCAGCTATTAGAGACAACTTTTGTAGCATGTGGCTGCTATGCTTTTGTTGGTGACTAAGCTGCTTTCTCCTCAACATGAGGGGCCAGAAATTCAGGTCTCCACGGGTGAGTACGCGCTGTGTACTCACCCGTAGACCCAGCGAAAGTGCCGGTTTCGCGCATGCACTGGAAACCGGAACTTCCATTCCCTTGAAGGAAGGGGTTCGGAGGTCAAACGCGTGCGCCGGAGAGACAGCGCGCACGCAGCAAACTTCCGTTTTTTTTACAGGTTTTGAAGTGAGGGTAAGTCCCTGGCAGCGGCGCGGGGAAAAAGCAGGCGCAAGGCCTGCTTTTAAAAAGGTAAGTGGTGAATTAAGTGAAATTTAAACATTTTTTCCACAGGTTTATCTTTTTTAAATCCTTTAAAGAAAGGTAAGTTTATTTTTAGCCCTGTTAAAAACTGTAAATAATTTTTTCAAAAATTTAAATTTTTGTTTAAAATAGTTAATTTATGTAATTTATAGTTATTTTAAAAATGTGATTTTTTTTTAATTTATTTGAAGTTTTAGTTAGGTTTTGGGGGGTGATCTCTATTCATAGATTTGACAGGTCTTCCTGTCAAATCTATGAATGGAGATTCCCTGCTCCGATTGGCTCTCCATGGCCCACGTGATCCCAGGGGACGCTTTGAACTAACTGCGCCCCTGGGCTACGCAAGCACTGCACACTGGCAGCTACAGGAGGCCCAGGACTGGAATCCCACGCGGGCCCACAGCACAACGGCAGGCGCGCTAGGTAAGTGAAGGTCGGGGGCTTGCACCCACGGGAAGCCTCCAACCCGAATTTCTGGCCCGAGATTTCTGTGGTTTTGTTTCGTTATGTTATTTTTCTCCCAGTAAACTGTTTCATAGCTATATTGTGGGTTCCATGGTAAGCAGCTAAGAGTATAGAAGGCAGGCGTTTAAAGAGAAGAGTAAACAGAGATTGTGTAGTTATTCACATTTACAGGGTAGTGCGTTTGATGTAGTCTACATGGATTTTAGCCAGGCTTTTGACAAGGTCCCACATGGCAAACTGGTCAGAAAAGTAAAAGCCCATGGGATCCAAGGGAAAGTGGCAAGTGGATCCAAAATTGGCTCAGTGGCAGGAAGCAAAGGGAATTGGTCGACGGGTAGTTTTGTGACTGGAAGGCTGATTTCAGTGGGGCCCCTCAACTGAACTTGTATCCTCTGGAGTTCAGAAGAATGAGGGGGGATCTTATAGAGACATTTAAAATCCTGACTGGTTTAGACAAATTAGATGCGGGCAGAATGTTCCCAATGTTAGGGAAAACTAGAACCAGGGGTCACAGTCTAAGGATTAAGGGGAAGCCATTTAAGACTGAGCTGAGGAGGAACTTCTTCACCCAGAGAGTGGTGAATCTATGGAATTCTCTTCCACAGAAGGTTGTTGAGGCCAGTTCGCTAAATATATTCAAAAGGGAGTTAGATATAACACTCACAACTAGGGGTATCAAGGGGTATGGCGAGAAAGCAGGAATGGGGTACTGAGGTAGCATGTTCAGCCATGAACGCATTGAATGGCGGTGCAGGCTCGAAGGACCGAATGGTCTACTCCTGTACCTATTTTCTATGTTTCTATGTTCCGCAGGGCTCAGTACTAGATCCCTTGCTTTTTGTGGTACATGAAACTCTTGTTTAACCGGCACCTAAATATCCGGAATTCTCTCTTAACCGGCAAAAATCATACTCCGAAAACTCCTCTCAAATAACCGGCAATGTTGCCGAGTCCGAGTCTCCCGCGAACGCCGAGTACTCCGAAAACTCCTCTCAAATAACCGGCAATGTTGCCGAGTCCGAGTCCGAGTCTCCCGCGAACGCCGAGTTAGTCAGTGGGGGTAGTTCTCCAAAGTGCCACTACTCGGCCTCCTGGCGCTGTCGGAAGTCCGAACACTGCAGTAACAGGAGTCTGATTCTCCCGCGCTGCCGGGAGTCTCACTTACTGTTAAGTAATTAAAGAGTTATGGATTACCCTCAACTGGCAGTACTGTACTTAATCAAGCATCTTCCACCATCCATTTAACACAACATTCTGTAGGTGAGTAACCAAATACTGTATACTGCACATTTCTTGATTTTTTTATGTTAAAAATAGCCTCGGTAGATATAACTCTCTGTTATCCGGAACTTTCGATCAACCGGCACCACGCCGGTCCCGTCGGTGCCGGATACCAAACAGTTTCCTGTATATATCAATGATTTAGACTTCAATGTAGGTGGCATGATTAAGAAGTGTGCAGATGATACAAAAGTTGGCCGTGTGGTTGATAGTGAAGAAGTACACTGTAGACTGCAGGAAGATATCAATGGACTGGTCAGGTGGGCAGAAAAGTGGCAAATGGAATTCAATCCGGAGAAGTGTGAGGTAATACATTTGGGGAGGGCTAACAAGGCAAGGGAATACACAATAAATGGTAGGATACTGAGAAATGTAAAGGAACAGAGAGACCTTGGAGTGCATGTCCACAGATCCCTGAAGGTAGCAGGACAGGTAATTAAGAAGGCATACTTTCCTTTATTAGTCGAGGCACAGCAGGGAGGTTATGCTTGAACTGTATAAAACACTAGATAGGCCACAGCTATAGTACTGTGTACAGTTCTGGTCACCACATTACAGGAAAGATGTGGTTGCACGAGAGAGGGTACAGAGGAGATTTAAGAGGATGTTGCCAGGACTGGAGAATTTTAGCTGTGAGGAAAGATTGGATAGGCTGGGGTTGTTTTCTTTGGAGCAGAGGAGGCTGAGGGGAAACTTGATTGAGGTGTATAAAATTATGAGGGGCCTAGATAGAGTGGATTGGAAGGACCTATTTCCCTTAGCAGAGAGGTCAATAACCAGGGGGCATAGATTTAAAGTAATTGGTAGAAGGATTAGAGAGGAGTTGAGGAGAACATTTTTCACCCAGAGGGTAGTGGGGGTCTGGAACTCACTGCTTGAAAGGGTGGTAGAGGCAGAAACCCTCATCGCATTTAAAAAGTACTTGGATATGCAGTTGAAGTGCCGTAACCTACAAGGTTATGGACCAAGAGCTGAAAAGTGGGATTAGGCTGGATAGCTCTTTTTTGGCTGGCACAGACATGATGGGCCAAATGGCCTCCTTCTGTGCCGTTAATTTCTATGATTCTATGATAAGTCGAAGTGCCTAACAAACAGAGGAGTAACCCAAGCGAGGGGGAATGGTTGTAGATATTGGAAGATGGAATGGGTACGATTATGGGTATGTGTCATGATTCTTTTCCAAAACTATTGAATTGCTGTATTTATTGCTCTATAAATCTTATTTTAGGAACGTTTGGTGGGGAACCAACATGGCTGCTGAAGGCGTTTAAAAATTACTTTTAAGGATATGATTATGTTTTGAATGTGGCCAGTGTTTTTGATTGATTACTTGTTCGTAAATGTAAAATCTGAGCCAATCAGCATGCATTTTGTGCTATGGATGCATCTGACATGTCAGCCATACATACAGACAATGTTCCCGCTAATTTTTGGGGGGATGCGCAGCCCATTCAAATTTCGCACATGCACAGTTTTCCATTTAAAAGCCGCTGAGCGGCATGCACGGGACCTCCAGACCACTGCGCTGCCGTGCAGCTTAACGGGAATATTGCATACAAACATAGGAAAATGGCAGGCAGGAAAAGACCAGCTGGTCACACCACGATCTTCATGGCCAAAGCACTTCTTTCCTACCACCCCCCCACCCCCCCCCAACTCCACACACACACCACCACCTCACACCTTCACACCTACCCTTGCAGCATGTAATCAGGCAAAAAAGGGCAATAAATACATTGTAAGATTCCTCTCCGACCCCCCTCAGGCAATGAAAACCAGTCCAGGAGATCACATGAACCAAGTATTACCTATACTTGGGAATGAATGGGTCAGACTCATGACATACATAAACAAAGTTCCCACAGCACTTCCGGTGAAGTTGCACTTGCGGAGCGGGAGCAACTTCGAGGAAATTCATGGACATAAATTCACAAAAGGAGCAATAGCCTGTAGATTATAGAAACCTTAGTGTTAGACAAGTATTAGGATTGGGAAATACTTGCCCCTGTGTAAATCCTAGGTAATTCTTTTAAAAAGAATTTCATGGTTAAGAATGAAATCTCAGTGACAGCAATCTTTAACAGGGCCCTGTATCATTCATTTCATTGCAGTGGTGGTGTTGAGTGACACACAGAAGTGGGATGTTCTTACTTCCTTGCTTCATAACACTGCAGTCAGTAGCAAATGTTTGTAGATGAGATCGTCCTGAACAGAGTGACACACAGCTTGTTTATTCCATTTAAAATGAGGCCCGGAAAGTTTACTTTAGTTGTTTTCTAAATGGATGCTGCTTGCTTCATGTCACATAATGACATCATTAAATGAGCATCACATTATCAGCACCATAAATTGAATTGACATGCCTGGTTGGCTCTTACCTGAGTGTTACTATGATTACTGATGGCTGGGCGCAAGCTGTAATTAGTGTGACGATGAAGAGGAATATCAAAAAAGGGATCAGTGTGTTGCACGTCCGCTCACACTTGCCAGACACTGCATAGCCATTCTCGTTCAGATACGTTTTCACAATAACCAATCGGAGCTGATTTCTCTGTCCGACTGTAGGCGGGGTTATCACCTGCCGACTTTGAACACAGGCACAGTCAGTGTAGTTCCTCATCTGTAAAAACATATTTGATACTCAGGAAGGAGCACTGCTTGAAATTAATTAAAGTCTACTTTCAGCCACTGCAAGAATTCTTGAGTCAGCTATTGCACAAGGCAGTGACACTCCTAATAAGGCTGCTTTATAATATAATTCAACTCCTTTCCTACAAAACACATCCACGGCAGTAGGCCAATTTCTTAAGAAAATAATAGAAACTACTGACATTGTTTAGATGTAAAAAAAAAAGCTCCATTACCAGAGGAATATCCACTGTTGCACTACATCTGTTAATAGTTATTCTCCTTTACACTACACCAGTCAGTAGTTAACCTTCTTACACTACGTCAGTAGTTACTCCCCTTTACACTACATCAGTTAGTAGTTATTCATTTTTACACTAGACCAGTCAGTAGTTATTCCCTTTACACTATACCAGTCAGTAGGTAGTCCCCTTTACACTGCATCATTGAATAAGCTAAAGGCAATACTCTCACAGATCACCACCTGACAGGATCTCCAGATAAAAGAAAACCAATATTCAGTTACAGTTCAGAGAGCAATGTAAGAAAGGTTACTACAGCATAAAAGAGATGGGGTATGAGTATTAGGTCTATCAGCCAACCTTTGAACTGGCAACTGGCTTACTATACAACTTCTAGATCCAGGATCTAAAACTAGACATCTCTGCAGACTCGTGCTCAATTTCCAGGTATCCAATAGTTATAAGTACAGCGGAACAGGAGTAGGCCGTTCAGCCGTTCAAGCCTGTTCCACCATTCTATTAGATCATGGCTGATCTGTATCCTAACTCTATCCACCTACCTTGGCTCCATATCCCTTAATACCCTTGTCTAGCAAAAATCTATCGATCTCAGATTTAAAATTATTAATTCAGCTAGCATCTACTGCTTTTTGTGGGAGATAGTTCCACACTTCTAGCACCCTTTGCGTGGAGAAATGTTTCCTAACTTCTCTCCTGAATGGCCTGACTCTGATTTTAAGGTTATTTCCCCTAGTCTTAGACTCCGCCACCAGCAGAAAACGTTTCTCTCTATCTACCCTATCAATTCCTTTCAAAATCCTAAAAACCTCAATCAAATCACCCCTTAACCTTCTATATTCTGTGGAATGCAAGCCTAGTTTATGTAATTTCTCCTCATGATCTAACCCTTGGAGCCCTGGTAACATTCTGGTGAATCTACGCTGCACTCCTTCCAAGGCCAATATATCCTTTCTAAGGTGTGGTGTCCAGAACTGCACACAGTACTCCAGATGTGGCCTAACCAGGCAAAACTCTCCCCCCGCCCTTTATATTCTAGCCCTCTAGTTATAAAGGCTAAGATTCTATTAGCCATTTTGATTATTTTTTTGTTCCTGACTACTACATTTTAGTGATTTGTGTGAATCCCTAAATCTCTTTGGACCTCCACTGTTCCTAGCATTTTACCATTTAAAAAATACCTGGATCTATCCTTTATTGATCCAAAATTGATGACCTCACACATACCTGTGTTGAGATCCATCTGCCAGAATTTTGCCTACTCACTTAATCTATCCTTGTCTCTGTAATTTTATGCTCCCGTCTACACTACTTATTTTGCCACCAATCTTCGTGTCATCGGCAAACTTGGATATATGGCTCTCTATTGCATTATCTAAGTCATTAATACAATAGTTGAGGCCCCAGCAAAGACCCTTCTGGAACACCACCAGTCACTTCCTTCCAATTCAAGTACATACCCATTACCCCATCTCTCTGTCTTATACATCCTAACCAATCTCCTAACCAGATCAATAATTTGCCTTCAATTTCATGAGCTTTAATTTTAATTAACAATCTCTTATGTGGAACCTTATTGAATGCCTTCTGGGAGTCCATATTAAATATATCCATAGACATTCCCCTGTCTACTACTTTAGTTACTTCCTCAAAAAACTCTATTAGATTCATCAGACATGACCTACCCTTTACAAATCCATGTTGGCTCTCTCTAATCAGCTCAAATTTCTCTAAGTGCTCAGTCACTCGTTCCTTAATTTATAGATTTCAATAATTTCCCACAACAGATGTTAGATTAACAGGTCTCTAATTTCCTGGTTTCTCTCTCTCACCTTTCTTAAGAAGTTAAATGGAGTCAAAGTTGGTGCTGCAACTATATTCTATTGTGTTGTCTTTACTTTTGTATTATAGAGGTTTATAGTGTCTCAACGTAAGTATTACACCAGTCTTTTATCATAGCAATGTTTAGAAGTCAGTATCCATTGAATGGATGGCTTGAATTCTTGCTATAATTTTAATTTGACGGTTTAGTGATACTTTGTAGCTTTAATATTAATTTTTATTTCCACTGACTTCAATGGAAATGAAAATCGGGGGAGATGTAAAACGGGCTGCCAATTCGCCATCGCCTGTTTTATACTATTGCTGTGTGGTAAAAGTTATCAATTTTGCTACTCACCCCTGTGCTTTCATTGAAGACGTTTGAGCAGCCAGCCAAGCAAGGACTGAAGTACGTGATCCCATCTGATCCACAGACAGGCTCATACTCATGGATTCTGCACCCACAGTTAACATTGCAGCCACCCGTTAGATTTCTGTGTGCCATTGTAAGTGAAGGGCTGAAAGGAAAACAAAAAGAGCTGTTTCTGCCATCATTCCTTCTAAAAAAAATACTGAGCTTGCTCTCTCATTATACCTTTCAAATACAGCGATAGCAATCAAGAATTTTTTTTTTTTTGCTGACAGTAGAGCGGTTTAGGCAGACGTTAGTGACCTCCACGTGAATCTATGCCCAGGGTTGCTAAGTACCAGTTAAGTATTCTGGAGGTCATGTAAAGGACAAAGTAATATTAAGGTAAGTATATTTCAATCATTTCATTTTTCATTTTTCCCTTTCTATGCCAATTGGTGTAAGCTTTCATTTTTGCTCTAGCACTATCAGTGGAGATTTAATAAAGGTTTTTAAAATTATGAACAGTTTTGATAGTGAATAAGTAAAGACTATTTCCTCTGGTTGGGGGAGTCAGTGCTGAGGGTTATTCAATTGAAAATAATCACTAACAATGAAGAGAGAGGTTAGGCAGTGGGTTATCAGAGTTTGAATGCTTTGCCACAGGAAGAGATTGAGGCAGAGACCATTGCATTTTTTGAAATGAAATTTGGATAAATATTTGAAGCTGAAGAAGATATATGGCTATATGGAGAGAGCAGGGCAGTGGGATTCATTTTGCATTAAACTTGTATGATTCTGTTTGATGCTTTTAGAAGAAGGGATGTCAAGCAAGTCAGACTGCGTGAAAGATGCTCTGTGCCCACCCACTAGCAACTGCAGACAGAGGTGATCGGACTTTGCTTTGGCAGACAGTACATGCAGAGGCTCCCTTGACCAAAGGAAGCTGGAACACCCGACCTGATGACACCACTAGGATATCTGAATGAATGCCTAACTATAATGTTGAATACTTCCTCATAAGCACTACTCCCAGAATCTCGAGCCAGAATTTGCGGTGAGTAATAACGGTGAACTAACAGCGTTCGCTGTTATTACCCCTTTGAAACTGACCGCAACTTCAAGATGTAGCACATGCAAATGTAAATGTGGAAATCCTGAAGCTGCGGTCAGTCATTCACTGCTCCAACACTGGCTGCGCCGTGCCCCCACCCCCATAGCCAGCAATCAGTGTAATCAGGGAAATCAGTGAAACTGATGAAAACTTGGGCATTTCTGCGGTAATATCACTGTAAATACCCCATTAAATGTTAAGCCTGTTGGACTAAGTGTAACTGGGGTTTTAACAGCATATTGACTGCTAAACAAACGTTATGGCCCTGAAAAACTAATTTTAATTTTGTGGAGTGTCAAATTTCTCCATTATGATAAAAATTACAATTTTTAAGAAACCTTTTAGAAAAAAAAATTGTTCATGAAATTTCAGGTTCTACCTTATCCCCATGTGAGAGCCCCAATTTTTGTTTCGCTTTCTGTAACATTTTTAAAAAGTCCAGATAAAAGCAGCTTCTCATTTCCTGGTTTCCTGTCTGTGAGAACTCTGTAATGTGATTGGCTGCTTAGACAGCTTGTTGACATCACAGCAGCATCGCACTAGGGAATTCCCACTACAGAACACTTGAACGTTGAAAAAGGCAAACCGGGGCCAGTGGTGAATGCAAATTCCAGGCCATTATATTTTCAGTGCCAATGTAATGAACAAAGGAATGCTATGGTTATCACAAGCCAGCATAGCCTGATTGGTTGCACATGTCAACATGCCACCAACCATTTCTGCAGACCTGGCAATGACCATGGGGAATGGTCAGTATCTGGGTCAGCCTAAACCACATATAGCTACCAGACAGCATTGGTATGACATATTCAGTGTCAGTAATGGTCGATTGTGGCCTGAAACATGGCTCTACCTCTTGAGAAGCATGCTGCAATATTAACCTATGAGAATGGTGCCGTGGAGTGGCACAAAGGAACACTGTCCTTGAAAACACCTCATGCGGCATCTCCTCCACTTCAGCAGCCATCACAGTGGTTTGCAGACTCATGCCTGCACCTTCAATTATTTCAATTTTCCCTTGCACATCAGTTTTGGCAAAGAATGGGTTGAGATGCCTTTTGAGCCAGATCTTCCTGAATTTGTACCCTACTGTGACATTCTCCTTTTATTGTCCCAATTCCTTTAAGTTTCACTTACAGGTAATTTTCCACTCCCACCTTTAGGGGCCAATTTCAACTGTGTCCCCCCCCCCCCCCGGCATAAACAGGAGGGCAGTGGTTTGAAAATGACGTTAGGTCATTTACTGCCCTGTTTATTCTGGTCTCTGACCACTACCATGGGACCTTTAGATGGGCGGCTGGAGCACTCGCCTGTATTAGGCGGGAAGCCCATTTAATATGCAAAGCGGGGTCCAAATACTTAGGACCCCAATTGCAATTTTGAGGTACAAATGGGCAGAACTTGCCTGATCCATGCAAATAAATTCCAGGACTAAAAATAGCTTAGATCTGCCTGACCACCTGCATTTTAACAAGTGTTAAAATGGCCCCTTAATGTGATCCCTACATTCATCGAATCTGCAACTGAAGCTGTGCTAATGAGCTGACCACAGAATATTGGGTGTAAGCGGTCCACCTACATTTGAGTTGCTCTAAAACCCACCAATATCCATTCTGGCATAAATTATACCAAAAATGGAAAATATAATGAGGCCAGAGTTCTCTGTGGGTCATCAAACCTAGCTGTTTATTTGCCCCATAATTGGGAGCAAGGTTTTGTTTATTTCTGCCCATATTTATAAAGAGATCAAGCCATTAAATAGATTCAGACATTTTTATTTAATAGGAAGAGCGTCATTCAGAACACAGGGCCTCATTGTTTTAATAAGGGACTCAACATTTGCCAGAATTTGAAGTCTGTCATCAGCTGATCCCACTTTGCAGAATAATCTGCGTGATGATCATGTTTATCCTTGCTGCAATGAATGTGCAACAACCGTTGAATAAAACACAGGTGCAGCACTGTCAATTCTCTACATCACACCATAGCTTTCTAATAAAAATAGCCCAAAAACTGTAGTTTAAATTTACTTTATAATTATAACAAAAACACTTTACATATTTCATGCTATATAACGAGTATTATGTGACCTGTTTTGGTCACACAGAGAGTGAAATTGGACTTTGGCAGTAGTGTGAACTGGGTGATAATGAATTGGCAGCTTGTTTTACAATGTGCCCAATTTGCTTTTCGTTTGAAGTCAATGGAAAAGAAAATCATGTGCGGTGTAAAATGGGCTGCCGATTCACTATCGCCCATGTTGGGCTACCGCCAAGGACCAATTTCACCTTTACAGGGCTTTTACAATCACAAAAAAGGCCAAAACATAAAGTAAGATCATTCTTACCCTGTGGTGTATGGTATATTAATGCCCCCAAGGTTAATGCTTTCACAGCCAACAATGAAGAGCGTAGAGAAGCACAACAAAGAAACCCCACTGCAGATCATAGCAAGCTTAGCTGATTCTCGTGCACCAAGCTTGAGCTTTTTAATAATGTAGCCCCCTAGGATAATGCCAACACCAGCACTGGGAACAATGATCACACCTGAAATTAAATCAGAGCACTAGCTTACAAATGATTCACTGAACAGAAAACCGCACTTCATACAGCAACTCTAAAACGCTAAGCGTGAGTGATTTGTGTTTGCTAGCACCATAGTTTACTGCATTTAATCCCAGACAATTTATACATAAAGTATGTATTTTTATGTGCACATTACGTGCCTACATTGCTTAAATGTTGGAATATAAAGGTCATAGGGTGGATGAGATCATTCAGTATTTTATTGATACTGTGCCCCTTAGTGTGATCCCTAGATTCATTGAATCTGCAACTGAAGCTATGCTAATGAGCCTTTTCCATTTTTGAATGAATTTCTGTCACATTTATGATAGACTTCAATTTTTCACACAATTCTTAAGTGGCAGCTCTAGAATTCCTCGGAACGTCATTTTGAAAATTTGAATAGCATTACCTATCTTCCAACTTTACTGTATGGTATCTGTGCAGGGGAATCAAGGGTAATGGGGATTGGGCAGGAAAGTGAAGTTGAGGTCGAAGGTCAGCCATGATCTTATTGAATGGCGGAGCAGGCTCGAGGGGCCGTATGGCCTACTCCTGCTCCTAATTCTTATGTTCTTATGTGCCTAAACAACTGAAATAAAATCTGCTTCTGTGTGTACTCTCTGGGTCAGAGTGAGATCCGTCTTGTTTCAATTACAACAACTTGCATTTCTATAGTACTATTTTAATTGTTAAAATTTCCCACAGTGCTTCACAGATAGGGCTAAGGAAAATGGATACTGATTATGGAAGGAAGAGTTTAGGAGCTGTGACTGAAAGCTTGGTTTTTGAGTCAGCCTGTTCCGTTTGGGTTATCGGGTCAGCAGGGGCTGCACGGTATTGGTAGGAATGATTCTGTGGAGGCGAGGCAGCAAAACAGCCTAGATTTCCAGGGAGCGGACTTATTTTCCAATTAAAATCAATTTATCTTGATTATTAAAAAATTCCAAATGCTGTAGCATATAGTTCTGACCACCGAGTTTGTCAGGAAATATGAATGCAGTCAAGCAGAGATAACTAGGATGAGTGAACAAACAGGAAGGCAAAACACTCTATAAAGGGATCAAAAAAAACATTAAAAAGTGAGGAAAAGCACAAAATTGTAAACTAAAAATTACATACAGAGGAAATAATTTAACTGGACGTTCTGAAGAAGTTCACAGATGAAGCACGAAACCATCCCATGACCAGATTGTATAATTATAGCATGACAAGTTTACGAAAGAAAGAAAAGACTTGCATTTCTATAGCGCCTTTCACAACCTCAGGAGGTCCCAAAGCGCTTTACAACCAATTAAGTACATTTAAAATGTAGTCACTGTTGTAATATAGGAACCATGGCAGCCAATTTGCCCATAGCAAGGTTCCACAAATAGCAATGTGATAATGATTGGTTCAGGGATAAATATTGGCCAGGACACCAGGGTGAACTCCCCTCTTCGTCTTCAAAATATTACAATGGCATCTTTTACGTCCATCTGAGAAGACAGATGGAGCCTCAATTTAACGTGTCATCCAAAAGACAGCACCTCCGACTATGCAGTAGATTTTATGCTTAAGTTTACATAGGCAAAACTCGTCTTTAATGTGGACGTAGGTATTTATAACTGGAATAGGTTGCACAAAAAGTATTACAAAATTGTAACAAGAAGTGTATGCAAATGGAATATTTTTAATACATTATATCCATATTACATAGATAGATATATAGGGAGTACCGTCAAACTTTGTTCTCATTTACAGCAAGGTATGAGGGACCTGGGTGACTGCATTAGGTCATTTGGTAACCTCACACCATGCCGCTGGCACCTGTAATTTACTGAAGGATGGCCTTCAGCTCCAAATACGAACACCCTCCCTTGATGCACCTCTTGCCGCAGGACTGTCAGCATCAAAGGGCGCAATGTTACCCACATGTCTTACTGTGCTACTGTGAACAACTAGTCCACTTTTCTGTCACCACCACAACTTCCAGAGACTGCGGCCCTTGGAGAGGATATTGCCTTTCTGGATATTACACTTGCCAGCCAAGTGTGCTATTGGCCAAGCTCCATGGTAAGCCTTTTATGTGCAATTATTCAAATTAGGGGAGAGATTCCTGTTGCAAAATTTGGCACAGCCTGCTCCATACTACGACATGTGTGTCTCTACCACATGCTAGCACAATCCCATTTTTGCCTTTGGTATAAAACCATTGCTCATGTGCTTGCTCTTCCCCTCTCTGCGAATCTGTATTGTAAATAAATTGTAAGAAGATGACGGAGCATAAAGTAAGCCTGTGATGAAGGCAAACTATTGACAGTTCTGCACCACTGGACAGCTCACCAGGAGACCCTGGTTCATATCCCATGACATTCGAACTCTGACTTCTTGTTTCAGTTAGTTACAGCTGAGTCATCCAGCAAAGGAACTCTAAGCAGAGGGTTCCTTCCCACAGTACTCAAGTGGGTTTAGAGATAGGCTGGATCAAAGAGAAGTAACCATGAAGTGATCTGTGAGTTGGACTGTTCCACTCTCACAAGAAAGTCAGCTGAATATAGGGAATTGGAGGGGCTATAGGAGAAACATTACACAGAAAACAAATAAGGCATTGTAATTTATTTTAATGTACTGTATGTATAATTTTACTGTCTAAAACATATGCTCATTAGGCAGGCAAAACAAAGACATTAAATTGAATTATTGTTTCAGATCACAATTACCTCAGGTATACTGAGATTCATTACTAAAACTTGGTTTCAGTATATGCTAATGTTGAGTTTGGATTATTGAGGCTGTCCCAGTTGGACTGAATGTTATCAGCGTTCATTTAAGTTGGAGCTGGATGTATTGCATCCCCTGAGATAGCCTGGGTTTACTCTGACACCTGGGAAACACACAGAATCATAGAAGCTTACAGCCATTCAGCCCATTACGCCTGTTTTGGTTCTTTGAAAGACCTGTCCAATTTAGTCCCACATCCCAGCATTTTCACCATAACCATACAAATGTTCCACTGAATATTGAAGATGGATTGCAGACAATTTTGCTGCTGATCCATTCTCCAGTTTACTGTATGAGTAACCTAGTAACAAGACTTGCCCAGCTCACTTTATTAACCTCACATATCACAGTGATTTTGGAGGCAGGCAAGTGCATATCCCTTCACAGGGAAAGACAGAAAAGTTGATTAAGCATTTGAGGATATCCGATATTGCACTGCCACTTGTGAGAGCTTGGTATCTATTAGACCATTTCCTCCTGTGCCACTTGCGTTATGTGATCAGCAAATTCCTATGTCATCCACCATTTTGCTGCACATACTTCTTGGTTCATCTTTCAGTCTCTAGCCGAGAGATGGTCAGCACTGGTTGCCAGCTTCTAGCCAGAGCTCCACTTTCCTTGAAGCATGTCTGTGGTCCTGCTGAGTTAGGGTTTTACAACCAGGCAGCATAGATTTTGTATCAAGCAAAGATTTGTAATGTAAAAGCAAAAACATTTTATTTTTATATTTAAATATTCACATATGAATGAGAGCGTGAGAGGTGAGTCACAGTATGTTTCAGCCATCAATATATTCAGCCATCCTCCAAAAGTGATTTCCCATTTATTTTTCTGTTGGTGAGTTTTCCCAATTGAATTTTCCTGTCACAGTTTATTTCTTCTGTTACCCTTGGCAACAACCCCTGGCAACTCTTATGTCTGTTGAGCTCTGCTATGTAGTTTCATATTGGGTGACAGGAAAATAGAATTCATTCTATTTGGCACGATTCATGAACTGCAACTAAGAATGGTGCAATGCCAGGAATGGAAACTTTGGCAATGCACCTGCCAAATATATTCCACTTGAGAATATATGCAGTGCATGGCCAACAAAATAATTATTTTTTATTAAACTTTCTTACCAGATCAAGGGGGAAAAATTCAGTTGGTTGCGTCTCCCGTTAGCGCCTTAAGAGGGCGCTAATGGGGCGCAAAGCATCTAGCGCCCAGGCGCGGCGAAGTTTGCGCCGTTCGCGAAATTAACTAGACATTTTGCGGCGGCGCTAAACACTACCGCCACGATCTCCTGCGCCGGCAGATCATGACGTCACTCGAGTGCACAACGCCCCGGTATCGCCCCGGAGCGGATATTGAGTGGCGCCCCCTGCCTTACCGCCTGACGCTAGCAACGACAGGTTGAGGGGAGCGTTCTGCAGTCATGAAGAGAAAGGGGGAGCGCTATTTAAAGGTGTCCGCTTCCTGCCTTTTATTGTTGGTGCCATTTTTGAACTACGCATTCTGAGCGAGAGAGAGAGAGACTTCTGGAGAGATTCAACGTTGTGTGAAGGAGTTTTGGGTACTGAGCAGCACTTTGCAGGTTCATTTTGATTTGCCATTCCTTGTATCGATTTAGAAGAGACTGTGGGGGCTGCACTCTGAGCTCTTTGCCTGGTACTCTCCATTGTTCTTTCCAGCACATTTGATGTGCAGGTCTCTCCAGGCCGAGATTCAAGGCTGCAATGAGCAGGATGTGGATGGAAAGCAAGATTAACCATCCCCTTTAAGAACTGGCCCGTGACATTGTGTGTGTGTTCCATTGTTGACTGACATTACATGAGCTTCGCCAGCGCTCTGAGGTAACGCTTCGCTCCTCGGCATTTGCGCCTTAAGACAGGTGTGAAGCGCCTGATTTAGCGCTCCAATCACCTCCAGGGGCGATAAAAGTCAAGTTTGCAGTCGGTGGCGATAATTAGCGCCAGGTGCTAATCTTTGCGCCCGGCCGATAATTGCGCCCCAAATGGGGCGATACTGAATTTCTCCCCCCAAGTGTCTAAAATGGTCTTGGTGCTCTGTATAGATTTAAAAATAACATTTTTTTTTGCACCTTAGGATGGGAAACTACTGTACTCTGGGCTATGAGTCCACTTTCACATCCTAACAACAACAACTTGCATTTATATAGCACCTTTAATGTAGTAAAACGTCCCATGGCACTTCACAGAGTGTAATCAGATAAAAATTGACACAGAGCCAAAGAAGGAGATATTAGGAGGGGTTCCTAAAAGCTTGCTCAGTGAGGTATGTTTTAAGGAGGAGAGCGAGGTGGAGAGACGGAGAGGTTTAGGGATGGATTCCAGAGTTTAGGGCCTAGACAACTGAAGGCTCGACCGCCAATGGTGGGGCAAAGGGAGTGGGGGACGCACAAGAGGCCAGAGTTGATGGAATGCAGAGTTCTTGGAAAGTTGTAGGTCTGGAGGAGGTTACAGAGGTAGGGAAAGACATAGCCATGGAGAAATTTGAACATGAAGATAAGAACTTTAAAATTGAGGCTTTGGTGGACCGGGAGCCAATGTAGATCAGCGAGAACAGGGGTGACGGGTGAGCGGGACTTGGTGCGGGTCACAATACAAGCAGCAGAGTTTTGGATGAGCTGAACCTTATGGAGGGTGGATGTTGGGAGGCCAGCCAGAAGAGCATTGGAATAGTCGAGTCTGGAGGTAACAATAGCATGGATGAAGGTTTCAGCAGCAGATGGGCTGAGGCAGGGAGGAGATGGGCGATATTATGGAGGTGAAAATAGGCAATCTTAGTGATGGAAAGAATATGGGGTTGGAAGTTCAGCTCAAGGTCAAATAGGATATCGAGGTTACAAACAGTCTGGTTCAACCTGAGTTAGTGCCTGGAGAAGGTGGGTGGGTGGCGGGGGTGGGGGGGGGGTGGAATCTGTGGTAAATCTAACCACATGCTAATATTAAACTAGAAAAATCCATGAAAATTATAGAGATGAGATTGGTGTTCTTGACCAAAGAAAGATGATAAGCAAATCATATTTACACTATGTGCATTATTGTGTTGCAGCACCTGACTAATGTATAGGAAAGACATTGAACACTACTGTACTAGTATATTGGTTATATCAAGATAGTGAATGATGAGTATGGTTTATGCAGTCACCAATAATGATTTCACCTATGCAAACTTCAACTAAAATTAATTTGAGCTGTAAGCATTTAGCGGAACACAGATTCTTAAAAAAAAAATTACATTGGATAACATCACAATGGGCTAAAAATTCAACAGCACCACCCCCCTGAAATACGGGCACGGAGATCGCGATGCACGATTATCTCACGGCCGTTCAAAGTAATGCAGGCAGAATGCAAACTTGGTGCTGCCTGCTAATTTAAATGATAGTGGCATGTAGCCCAGTGCTAACCGCGCTGTTGAGTGGCTGCACGCTCAGCAAGGGGCCCAAGTTTGTGTGAGGCTAGCACCAATTAAAGCTAGCCTGCACTTCTTAAAGGCAGCCTGCACCTCTTAAAGGGGAGGTGCAGTTTGATGAGATCAGGTGCTTGAAGTCATTCCAGAAGGCAGTTTCAACTGAGAAACATTCAGCAATAGCACAACAGGTCAGAGAGAGGGTCCCAAGATTCTCAGACGCAGCATTGGAGACCTTAATACAGGAGATGAGAGGAGGAGAGAGGTCCTGTTTCCACAGGGGGCCAGGAGGCCCTCCAAACAGCGAAGGGAGTGGGAGCAGATAGCCACTTGGTCAATGCCAACAGTGTTGTCCCGAGAACCTGGATGCAGTGCTGGAAGAAGTTCAATGACCTCACATGAATGGTCAAGGTCAGTGAATGCATCTTCAAATGCCATATCCCACAAACTGCACCACCAGCCTCACCCACTGCTCTACTCATCGCAGCCCCATCACTCACCTACCAACAATCTCTATCAATCATGACTCATACCTCACATACATATGCTCCATCTCACCCGCACACATTTACCACTGCCGCAAGCTTCACACTCACATCTCTCAGTTTGCACACACTGCCAGCTTTTCAACCATGACAGCCACATCAGTCAAACACATTGAACCACACTCACTGACACACTTCCCTCTCTCTTGCAGGACAAGGTGGCGCACAACCGTAGGCAGCGGCAGCTAACCAGAAGGGGACAGGCATGCCTCCATATCCTGACCCCGCTTGAGCAGACGGTGCTCGGCATAGTTGGAGCGGCTGTGACTATGGCTGTGGCCAGCGGCGGCGCTGAAACCATTGAACATGACGGTATACTCATATCTCTTTCTCACATCCCACTTCCCTCTCATCCCACAATTTCTTCAGAGTTACAAGCTGCACATGGTGTAAACATGCACCTGTTGCTTTGCCTCCCACCGCCCCCACCCCCCCCCCCCCACCACAATCCTACCCTTGTGCCTTTCTCATTTCAGAGACCCAAGAAATCCAACCTGGCCAGGCAATGGTGCAAGAGGAAGAGGAGAGTGATGATGAAGAAGAAAAAGCGTCACTGGATCTGACACTCGCAGTCACCAGCTCAGATACTGATACTGTGCGGACTTTAGAGGGTAGTTTAGAGGCAGGATCTGCACGTGGTGAGTCACCGGGCACGAGTGGGCTGCAGCCAGGGCAGAGGCAAAGGGTAGTGCAGGTGCCAGCTCCCTGGAGGGTGAGGTCGCACACAAGTTCTGCTGCACAGGACTCAGATGAGGATTTTGATGGGGCGATCTACAAAGCTGATGGGTATCCACAACTAAATGCTTGGTTTATTGGCAGGCCTGCCAGAAAGCCTGAATGCAACGTCAAGGAGCATGGAGGAGTCCAGCTCCAACCTTGCACAGGGCTTTGGGCAGAGCGTGGAGCCCATCCTTTCCAGCGTGGAAGGGGTGGGCAGATACATTAGTGCACTTGTGGGCCGCATGTAGCGCCTGATGGCCAAAGTCTCAGCTTCCACTGCAGCACAAGCAGAAGCCACCCAACATTTGAGTACTGCAATGGAAACTCAGACTGAAGTCATGCAAGCTCAGCTTGCTGCCACACAAGCACAGACTGCTGCCATCATGGTTGCGGTTAGCAGTGTTGAAAGGGGCTTGCAGGATGTCACAGCAATCCAGCAATCTGTCCTCCAGCAGATTACTAGGATTGCTGAGGCCCTGGGGGAGTGGCAGTGGCTCCATGGAGGACGAACCTGCTGTCCTCTCTAAAGATGACAGCATTTGTCCTCCCATCTCTGCCACTCCCCCAGGGCCCTTGCTATTGCCCATCAGCTAGCCTAAACTGCTGCAGTTCGAAGCCGGGCCTACTAGACCCAGAGCTGCTCGAGGTCACCTGCAAGGCCATCTTCAGTCTCCCCCATTGGAAGTCAGCAGCCTTCCACCAGCCATGCTGCAGCCACTGGGGTAGCACTGCGTAGGAGCCCTAGGATAGGCAAAAGCACACGGAAAACCAGCACTAAGGGAATGCACAAGGGTGATTAGTTGACTTTTCAATGAAATATTTTAATGGTTTGATTCATAAAATTGGTTTGGAATGTTTGTTTTGTGGTGGCGTTTCTTGTAGTATTGTGGCCAAGGGGACGCTGTGATGGTCAGTAACAGAGGGAAGGTAAGATGTGAGACTATTTGTGAATGGGGAATTGGGGTTGCGTTCACTGGTACCACAGTCGGATCAGTCGATCACGGACCGCCTGGACAGAATGTGGCTGTCTGAGTTGGCTCCTCCCTTTCTGCTCCTCCTCTTCCGCTTCCTCCTGCTTCTCCTCTTCCTCAGCTGGGTACCTTACGCCTGGTGGCAAGGGCTGTGCCCTCATGATGGCGAGGTTGTGGAGCATGCAGCAGACCACGACAAAGCTTGAGACGCACTCTGGCAAGTACTGCAGGGCTCCTCCAGAGCGGTCCAGGCAGCAGAGGTGTCGTTTAAGCAGGCCAATGGTCTGCTCTACCAGATTCCGTGTGACAGCATTGCTTTCATTGTATGCATGCTGCCCACGTGTGCGTGGGTTACGCAGCGGAGTCATGAGCCAGGTGGTCAGCGGATAGCCCTTGTCACCCAGTAACCACCCTCTGGTTTGTCGTGGTGGTTCAAATGCTGATGGTACAGCGGACTGTCACAGAATGAAGGCATCATGACTGCTGCCAGGATACCGAGCATTGACCTGCATGATGCGCTGAGTATGGTCACACACCAGCTGGACATTGAGGGAGTGGAATCTCTTCTGGTTGTGGTGCGTCTCCGAATTGAGATGCGGTGCCCACAAAGCGACATGTGTTCAGTCAGTGGCACCCTGCACCATGGGGAAGCCTGCTATCCTGGTGAAGCCACGTGTTCGCTCCGTCTCCTTTCTCTGGCAAGAGAGAATGAAATGTATTCAGCTCTCATTGTATACAGAGCCTCACTCACCTCCCTTATACAGGAGTGGACGGTGAACTGGGAGATGTTACAGATGTCGCCTGCTCCAGCCTGGAGGAGCCCGACGCGAAGAAGTTCAAGGCCACGGTCACCTTCACAGCCTCTGGCAATGCCGTCCTCGCCCTGGACTGAGGCGGCAGGTCTGTCTGCAGCAGGTGGCAGATTTCAGTGAGCACCTCCTTAGTAAAACACAGACATCACATGCACTGTTTGTCGCTGAGGTTGAGGTAGGAGAATTGCTCCCTGAAGACCCTGGGTGGATATGGCCTCCTGCTGAAAGCCCTTCTCCCCCTCCTTCTTCTGCCTCTTCATGCAGCTTGTCCTGCTCTGTGTCGCCTCTGCTCATTCTCCCTGTCATGCTGCAGGCCAAGGGGGTTACAAACTACTGCACCCGTGTCTGGGAGCAACTGGTCTGAGCAGACCCCTTGCAAGTCAGTACCAAGTCCTTGAGCATGTGCCACGCTACTCCTTGTAGACTTTAGGCAACTTTAAAGAAATCTAGAAAGCACCAAACACTTCTACAATCAATCAAGAACTAACCTGTTAAGTAGGTGACGATCCCTTTAAATAGCGCTGGTGGGGGGCCTTCCTGCTGCTGAACGCATGTTTAGTTGTGGGAGGTTAAGAGAGGGCGTTAGTTCCAGCGTTGAGGTTAAAAATGGCAGCACTGGCATCAAATTAGCGGTAGACGTTGATTGAGGTCATGATCTGCCTACTCTGAATACTTCCGATGTACGCTCCCAGCGCCAACGCTAATGCTCTCACCAAAATGGCGTCCGGCGCGGCCTGCACCAGAAGTGTACACGCGCTGCTCAGACACCATTTTCAATCCAAAACGGCACCTGTAGCGCCCAAACAACCGGCGCTACACAACTGAATTTTAAGCCCCTAATTTCAGTTTAAACTTTTACTGAAAAAAAATTATAATTGTGAAAGTTCATTTGATAAGGCTTTATTTGCAACAACACCAAGAACAACCTGTATTAATATAGTGCTTTTAATGTAGTAAAACATCCCAAAGCGCTTCACAGGAGCATTATAAAACAAAATTTGACACTGAGGCACATAAGGAGATATTAGGACAGATAGCTTGGTCAAAGAGGTAGGTTTTAAGGAGCGTCTTAAAGGAGGAAAGAGAGGTAGGAGAGGCAGAGGGGTTTAGGGAGGGAATTCCAGAGCTTAGGGCCTTGGCAGCTGAAGGCACGGCCACCAATGGTTGAGCGATTAAAATCAGGGATGCTCAAGAGGCCAGAATTAGAGGAGCGCAGATATCTCGGGGGTTTGTAGGTCTGGAGAAGATTACAGAGATAAGGAGGGGCAAACCCATGGAGGGATTTGAAAACATGGATGAGAATTTTTAAATCGAGGCGTTGCTTAACTGGGAGCCAATGTAGGTCAGCGAGCAATGTAGGTGAACGGGACTTGGTGTGAGTTAGGACACGGGCAGCAGAGTTTTGGATGACCTCAAGTTTATGTAGGGTAGAACGTGGGAGGTCAGCCAGGAGTGCATTGGAATAGTCAAGTCTAGAGGTAACAAAGGCATGGATGAGGGTTTCAGCAGCAGATGAGCTGAGGCAAGGGCGGAGTCGGGCGATGTTACGGAGGTGGAAATAGACAGTCTTAGTGATGGCGCTGATATGTGGTCGGAAGCTCATTTCAGGGTTAAATATAACACCAAGGTTGCGAACAGTCTGGTTCAGCCTCAGACAGATGCCTTATTCAATCCTCTTACAACCTTTGGTAAAGCTATCAGACAAGGGTAATCAATGGGATCTTATGAAAAATTTGAAATCTTTGAAAAACTAGCAATTGTCTCCATTGTCTTTGGAAATTACTCCATTGAGATTCGACATACATTGGGGGAAAAATTCGATCGGTTTGCGCCTCCCGTTAGCGCCTTAAGAGGGAGCTAATGGGGCGCAAAGCAACTAGCGCCCGGGTGTGGCGATGTTTGCGCCGCTCGCGAAATTGACCAGACATTTTGCGGCAGCGCTAAAAACTACTGCCACGATCTCCTGCGCCCGCAGATCATGACGTCAGTCGATGTGCAACGTCCCGGTATCACCCCGACCAGATATTGAGTGGCGCCCCCTGCCTTACCGCCTGCCATTAGCAACGACAGGTTGAGGGGAGCGTTTTGCAGTCGGGAAGGGACTGGGGCAGCGCTATTTAAAGGTGACCGGTTCCTGCCTTTTTTTTTGGCGATATTTTTGCACCACGCATTCTGAGTGAGAGAGAGAGAGACTTCTGGAGATATTCAACGCTGTGTTGAGGAGTTTTGGGTACTGAGCAGCACTTTGAAGGTTCATTTTGATTTGATCTTCCTTGCATCGATTTAGAAGAGACTATGGGGGCTGCACTCTGACATCTTTCCCTGGGCCTCTCCATTGTTCTTTCCAGCAGATTTGATGTACAGGTCTCTCCAGGCCGAGATTCAAGGCTGCAATGAGCACGGTGTGGATGGAGAGCAAGATCGACCCTCCCCTTTAAGAACTGGCCGGCGCCAGTGTGTCTGTGTTCCATTGCTAACTGACATCACATGAGCTTCGCCAGCGCTGAGGTAGCGCCTCGCTCCTTGGCATTAGCGCCTTAAGAGAGGTGTGTAGCGCCTGATTTAGCGCTCCAATCACCTCCAGGGGCGATAGAAGCCAAGTTTGCAGTCGGAGGCGATAATTAGCGCCAGGCGCTAAACTTTGCGCCCGGCTGATAATCGCGCCCCAAACGGGGCGACACTGAATTTCTCCCCCATTGCATTTACCATCTGTTAGCACATTTACGAACATTTCTGGTAACATAATTTCTCTAGCTCCACTGCTGTGTCAGGAGGTAAATGCACTGCCCAGTATGAAACTGAATGGGCTGTTCATGGGTCTGCCATGGGTCTGCTATATTTGGCCGCAACGGCCCTGGACTGAGGCGGGAAAAAAATCAGCCAATGTTCTTGCTCCTGATTGCTATCCAGTGAGTTCTACTGGAAAGTGCATATATGTGGATGTCAAGTGAAGACAGGTTCAGGCTCAGATGTGATGTTTACTTTGGTCAAATAGCTGACTGGTATTTACAGTCTATTTAGGCTTATCCATGAGGAACTGCCAATCAGCTAGCTCCCATGGAATCACACTCCTTCAGGATATTAGGAAAACTAGACAGGGGAAAATCTCATCACTTCCAGCGCAACCTTACGTTACCCTAAATGTTAAAATCTGTCACTCAAATGGCCCTTTTGGTGTAAATAGCACAGTGAGTTCGAAAATGTATCATATCTGTTATTATGGACGAATCTGATCATAGCACCTTTAGAGGTAAACATTTCCCCCATAATATTTGATCTAATGTTCTAACAATAAAGATACCTACATAACATTTCAAAAATTATTTCCAAGATATTGGGGGAGATTTTCATTTTCTTTTGCCTGGGCACAGCGAATAGAGGAAAATTTGTCAGGGTGGATCACATATCTTTAAGAGTGCCGCTTGACTTTCTGTCCATTTAAATCAATGGATGGAAAATTGGATAAGTTTCCTTATGGGTGTGCAAATCTCCACGCCTGATCAAATACACGCAGGCACAGGGACAGGACAATATGCCCCATTTGGTCACATGTGAGGTACGGGTTCATAATTCAACCTGATCCATGAAGGGGTAAAATCATCACAAAGTTTGCACCTATTCTATGGCATAATGCATATTTCTGTTGCTAAAAATAACTTCACGACCCAAAAGGTTAATGTACACATCTTACCAGTGTAAATGCTTGCATTAGATGCTGGGATGCCAAACTGAGATTCAATGAACTTGGGAATGAAGGTAATAAAAGCGGTGACGATGGCACTTTCTGCTGTGTATGACAAGCTCACAAACAGGAATGTCATGTTGCTCAAGATCCTGACAGCTGCTTTGGGAATGTCTATAAAAATGACAAGAGAAACACTTTCACCATGAATGAACCACAATGGAGAGGAGCACCTACAGACACGGAGAAACTCTACAGCTAATGTAAAGAGGCCCATTCGTACATTGTAAATGGCAATGTGTGTATTTGTTCTTAAAACAGGTGGAGCATGTAAGCTAGGCAATGTGTGTACTGTTCTCAAAACAGGTGGGACATTTGTACTTTAGCATACAGTTCTATGGAATTCTTTTCGAAAGGATACCTCATTCAAACCAACTAAACCAACTAACAACAGACAGTACACACAGGAAACACATTAACTATACTTAGACAAGAGATGGGCTTAGTCAGATAACATGAGTAGGCAATCACAAGCGTGTTATGTTGGGCCTGCACATTGTCTAAATAATGGTTGTGTTTTCCATTAATATGAATATCAACAAACATAACCAGTCATGTTTAGAGCTTAGAACAAGTCAAAAAATAGAACCAGAAATGAAGCAGACTTACCAAGGTTCAAGATAACTTAGCATCTTGTGACATCTCTGCACATCACTGTATAAAAAGTCATTAGTTCTGTATTATTACCATAGTTGTGTATCAACTGTTCTAATTGAACAATTTAGATCAACCGTTCAATGATGATGTTGTGGTTGCTATGGCAACATTTGATGTTGGGCATGGATTTTAGCAGACCATAGATAAATGGAAAGCAGTTTCTGGAGATCAAACATTCAGTATATGCTATCACACCTATTTAAGTAATTGAAATAGTTCTACAAAAATCATTTGTGATGGGCTGAATATTGCAACCCATGATGTAAATTAACATGCTATTTTATGACCAGATCACCTTTTACATTAAACAGAAAGGGTTTAATGTTTTAGGCAACTAGTCAACCAGCAGTGAAATATACTCCATTGGAGCATTATTGACAATACAAATCAAATTCCTGGCATGGAGGACACTGTTTCCTTTAGACCTGGAACTCTTTCACAATGAAATGAAAAGAGAAATAACTCACTTTTACACATAACATTCAAAACTCTTTGAATAAAGATATTCTCTACATATCATGGGTGCGAAGGCAGTCTAACACACAGAAGTCAAAATAAATGTCTACCTTTTTAAGAGATCTCGTACCTGCACTACAGTTCCCTTCTAGTGCTGCATACTTTGTGCCCCAAGTGGCTATCTGACTTTTCAACCAGCCTCCGTCACACAAGGATAAGTGAAATCTACCCACCCTGTTTAATCCAATCAGGGATAAACAATTGAATCTTGTTCACCAATAAGCTACTTTTTTATTGACACATTGGCCTCGATATTAACACCCCTAAGACAGGCGGGAGAAGGTCAGGGTATGATGTTCAACTGTCAAACGCGTGAAACGCAACCCTAACCCGTCGCACACGTTGTCGTTTATACAGCGCGGGTTTCGTGGCGTCCGAGTGGAGAAGCAGGACACTTCATTAATACAGTGCAAGTGGGAGCCCAATTTAAAATTCACTATTAATGCACGGATTTCCCAGGGGTCGGGAAATCCGGCAGTGAAAGGGAGGTTGAAGCTGCTGACTTCACAAGGTAAGTGCCTTTACCAGCACTCCTTGTCAGCCAGGAGGAGCAGGAGTGTTCCCCCCAGGGCCTTCAAGAAAGCCTTCGGCCTCCCCTCTGCCGATCGCGGCCTCTCTGTCCCCCCCCCTTCCGCGGACGCTGACCTCCCCCCCATCCTCCAGCCGTGATATTCTTTCTTCCACCCCCTGCTGTGTTGACCGACCTTCCCTGCTCCCGTTTGCCAGGGCCTATCCCAAGGGTTCCCGGCTGTGGCCTGCTGCTGCTGGTTTTCCCTCCTGGCCACCAGCCAGGCTGTCAATTTGGCTGGCTGCCGGGCGGGAAACGTATCCATAAAATGTTAATGAGGTCCTGCCAAACCGCGTCCTCAGCCTTGCCGGGTTCTTCTGCTGTTTTTGGCCTTCCCCAAACCCTCACCGCCTCCCCGTAAATATCAGGGCCATTATATTATGTCCCAAAGGCACATATATACCTGATTAACAATTCAAGTATACCAAAATGCAAAAGTCCATTTGGAAAATCCCAATTAACACTAGATCAAGGTTCAGAAGGAGAGGGAAAGATATGATTTAAGAATGTAAATACCACACTTAAAAGTGAGCAAACTGCGGTTCCTTTTGATGCGTTATCCTACAGGTACCATAGCTCATTTTCCTAATGTAGGAAGAAGGCAAACTTATCAGCTTAAAACCATACAAGCATAAGTCAGAGTTCCACCAAATGCATGTCCTTCTTTACAGCCAAATCTAAATGATAACATTTGGTGTGAATGTGAAGGTTACTTGTAGCTGTCATGCAGATGTCCTTCAATACAACATGTTTAAAACTAATCCGCTACACATTAATCTATCACTTTGCAGGGAAGAAATTCTACCTATTAACTAGTTAGAATGTAAAATGCAGCCTACTGATCACTGAGCTGTCCTTTGGTGACAGATTTACCCAAAACCTTATTGACAAATTACTTTTTAATCCGATTTTCATAGTAACAAGCAGCTCACAACACTGTCATACAAAAGGGCTCGTGTTCATTTTAGATGTATAAGGAACAGAAAAGATGGATTCTGAAATGATTTCTTGAGAAATGTAATTTAAATAACCTCATGTTGGTAAGGGTTTGTGGATGTGGATAAATATTGCACGATACTTATCCTGTATGAGAGAGATGGTATTCATTTTTCTCATGGTTAAGAACAAAGATTTTTTAATTTTATTTATTCATTCACAGGATTTGGGCTTCGCTGGCAAGGCCAGCATTTATTGCCGATTCCTAATTGCCCTTGAGAAGGTGGTGGTGAGCCGCCTTCTTGAACCGCTGCAGTCCGCGTGGTGAAGGTACTCCCAAGGTGCTGTTAGGGAGGGAGTTCCAGGATTTTGACCCAGCGATGATGAAGAAACGGCGATATATTTCCAAGTCAGAATGGTGTGTGACTTGGAGGGGAACTTGGAGGTGGTGGTGTTCCCACATGCCTGCTGCCCTTGTCCTTCTAGGTGGAAGAGGTCGCGGGTTTGGGAGGTGCTGCCGAAGAAACCTTGGCGAGTTGCTGCAGTGCATCTTGTAGATGGTGCACACTGCAGCCACAGTGCGCCGGTGGTGGAGGGAGTGAATGTTTAAGGTGGTGGATGGGGTGCCGATCAAGCGGGCTGCTTTGTCTTGGATGGTGTTGAGCTTTTTGCGTGTTGTTGGAGCTACACTCATCCAGGTAAGTGGAGAGTATTCCATCACACTCCTTACTTGTGCCTTGTAGATGGTGGAAAGACTTTGGGGAGTCAGGAGCTGAGTCACTCATGTCCTGAGATACAAAACCAGCTTGCTATACCACTATGTTTTACGTATTAACTCTTCTGTGGCACCATGGGAAAGAAATGCATAAGTGAAAACATAGTTTTAGGATTTGTGCATACACTTAGCCAAATCAGTTACTGGTGTTAAAGCAAACATTTATACCACTGCAGAATATTGCTCAATGTGTCAAAACCAATTGCTTCCCGTTCTTGATACATCTTGGCTCATTGTCGCTTAAAGTAATGGACAGAGGTTCGGACAGAGGTTCTTTGCTAAACCACAAAAGGAGTTGTCACTTAAACAATCCTGGATCTCACTGTTCTAGAAGCTGCAGAAACCTATCATTTCATTTGGACTTTCCTTGAAACTCTGACACAACTTGCTCCAAATCCTGATATGATGCCTGGGTTTGAACTTTGCAGCATTTGTTTACAATTGAATGTTTTGTTTGGTCAATTCAAGGGACATTAAGAATCAACCACACGGTGTGGGACTGGAGGAACATATAGACCAAATTGGCTAGGGGAGGCAGGCTTCTTTCCCGGAAGTGAGTCAATTGGTTGGGTGTTAATGGCAATCCAGAAGCTTTCATGGTTATTTTACTGGTGCTAGCCCACAAATTACCAGATTTATTGAACTCAATTTCACAATTTGCCATGGTGGGATTTGAACTCAACTTCTACGCTGCCAGTCCAGTACCATAGCCACCATGCTGCAGTTCTCTTTCTGAAAAGGCCCGTACTATTCATTTTTCATGGGGAGACAGCCGACACGCTTTTGCTTGGAATCGTGTTATCCTCATAATTGAGGAGCCGAGAGCTGAACATTACTCATAAGGATCAGAAACTAATTACAGATGAGGAAAATCATTCGGCTCATCTTGATTTATTCCTCTAGAGAGATCCTAACATCACCCCACTGTAGCATACAATAGTTCCTTAAATGATTCTAAGATTTTTACCTCCACTACTCTATCTGGATGTTTGTTCACACTATCTGGGAGTTTAAATCATAGCTTTAAGCTAACTACTTAATAGGAGAGGATTCGTGCACATCCGCTCGCAAGCAGGGAATTTTTAAGTCAATTCAGTAAGCCTAAACCTGCTTCAATGTTGAAGAATGGGGGTATTCAGGGTCAGTACTGTGGGGCTGTCACATAATGTTAGTTGAGCACCACTGTACACAATGGAGCACGTAATGTGACCCTCACAGCGCCATCTACAGGCGCAATGCCATTAGAATGCTCTGGCCGCTAACTGGCTGCGATTTTGCCTACCGAGGTGGGCTAAGTGCGGCTGAGGTAGGTGCCGGACGGCGACCCCGCTCCCAGCTCCATCCCGCTGTGTGAGAAGAATTTTCCGTTGATTGGGCTTGTTAATTCCGCCCTGCGAGGTTCCCAGCCAATTAAAAGCGGGTCTGATGACATCATTTGATGACGCGACATCAGCCGGTTTCCTTAAAGGGGCCATGTCCAAATTGATTTTGACAGTTGTGCTGTCAGTGTTCTACAGCATTGAGGTGCTGCAAACACTAACAAGCACTGCACAGAGATGCAGGGCTGCACCCAGGCTCTCCCATGACTCCCTCCATATGCTTATGGGGGGAGTCACAGCACACAGGGAGGTTCTCTTCCCTTCCAATGGGCGGAAGAGACCTCCCCAGAAGACCAAGGCAGCCTGGTTGCACATTGCACAGGACGGCACAAGCAGGGATGTCGTCAGGAGGACCTGGCTGCAGTGGCGCAAACCTTTCAATGATCTCACTCAACCTCATCCTGCTGTGTCACTCATCACATCCCCATCACTCTGCCTTCCCTACACTACTCCTGCACATCCTTACTCACACCAACTTACCTTGCACCTCCGCCCATCCCTCTCTATCTACATTATCACTTCCCCATCTCACTAGCCACCATTCACACTCACCCTCATCCTAGTGCAATCATACCAACTAAGAAGACACAAGGGTAGGCACTTGGGTGGTTTAGCCAATGTTCATGTGAAGTTTCTGGTAATGTGCTGTCAAACATTGAAATCTTTATTTTCAACACTTTGCGTTCTTGGACAGATTTGTGTGCACCTTTGGAAGTGTCTTAGTGAGTTGCAGTGAATGGTGAGACATAAGGGTACCCCCCGCAATGGTGGTGAGTGTGAAAGGAATGGCTTGGACATTGTAGGGATGCTTTATGGTGTTGGTGTGGAGTGGTGCCAACCTGGCGCATTATGTGGCAGCCAGGGTGTACAGCGTCAAGTAAAGTAAATCTGGCCATGGTGAGGCCATCGCTGGTGTCCCGGGCAGCAATGTGGTCGGGTGCTGATGCCCTGTGTCCTGTGCAGCATCAGGTGATTGCGGAAAAGCTTGGTGTTGTTGTTGGTGCGGCTGCTGTGCCTGGTGATGTTGGTGTTGGGGCTGATCGTGGTGGGATTCTGAGGACCAAGGTAAGATTTTTTCTAGTGCACCGATGCTGATGAAATAGATGGCAGCTGAAGTTGAGAAGACAGAAGCAATCTGTCAATGATGAGTGAGGTTGCTCCAAGGAGGTGACAGTGAATAGAGAGTTTACTCCAAACACTTCCAAACTGCATAAAGCTCAAAAGTGGGTTCCAAATCATGAAGGCTCCAGCTTCTAAGTTTGGGAAGTGAACAGCTGTGAAATGGTAGGTTTTATACCACCTTTGCAGCTGTCACCTATTCACAGCAATGGAGAGTCATTGAGAACCCGACATACTTACCTGACGTGATACCCGCTCTCCGGGAACCTCGTTAAAAACCTGGTAAAATGGTAAGTTCATGGGAAAATGGTGCTTAACTACCTTTTAACAAGCTTTTAAGTATCTAAGTTGGCTGACCCGCCGCTTGGTGTCGGGTCTGTTCAAGGATGACAGACCCGACACTTGGGAAACTGACAAGGAGGCGGGTTTACAGCGGGATACCGACCCGCTGTCAATCTTTGTGATTTTGACAGTGGACCCGCCTCCAAACCTGCACTCTGCGCGCCGGAAAAATTCTGGCCACTGTTTTTAATATGTAATAGATTAAACTGGGCTTTCACTTTGATTAATGACTCGCTGTCTATTTATTGCTGCTGCAATAATAAAAAACTGATCAGTAATACAGATCAATATCACTTGTTGTGACAAACAAGACAGAAATTCTTGGTTGTTCTGATAAATGTCACTGCTTCAGGAGCTGGCTGATTGTTTCAAAAACAAGAAAACAGCTGTTGAAGTTGAGTTATAATAAGGTATGTTGAAATTGTTGCATTCTTGTCAACGATTGAAGTCTAACCTAAAAAACCTGCTGTGCTCCCTGCTTCTTCAAGCTGTGAATATAGACTGAAAATGGATTTTGTACTTTAAATGACAGTTTTGTCTAGCTGAACTGGGACGATACTTTTAAGAGTAATTAAGAAAATCAATAAGTACTCAGGCAGAGATAAAGTAATTTGTGCTGGAAAACTGATCATTAACTGAGTTAAACCATGAATGATTAGGGCTCATATTAAAATTGATGCCATTCAGTGAATGTAAACATTAGAAGAGTCTTAACTATTGAATTCACTGGGGGGGATTTTAACTCCCGAGAACGGGTGGGTTGGGGTCGGGTACGTACTGAAAACAGAAGAAAAATGAGGCCTGACCGCAACCCAGATCCATCACGCCAACCTCCGGGTTTAACTGAGGCGATTTTGGCTGCGTGCGAGTAACCTGCTCGCCGGAGTCAGCGCAATCATTAGCATGGGAGGGTCGGCAATTAAGACAGCATTTAACATCATAATTACATGAAAATGAGGGTTTTTCAAAATAATTTACTTCCTTTGCATTTAACGACTCCAGCAGATTTCCTGCGGATCGGGAAACTCCCCAGTGAAATGGAGGCAAGTTTTAGCTGATGTTCATGGGAGTCTTTAAACTTCAGATTTCCTGATCTCAATAAAGGCTCAGTTCTTACAGCTGCTTTATCAGTTGCCTCTGGCAAATGTTTAGCAGAGTTCTTGTCAGCAGAGAGGTTTTTGAGATGGTTGGGGCCTATCAAACAGACACCAGAAGGATGGGAAGCACCAGTGATGTTTTTGACAGTACATCCAAAGAGGAAGACATAGTGCTGCGGTGGGATCAGCAAGTGCAGAGGAGAGAGGTGCACAGGGGGAAGGTGCACAGGGGGAAGGTGCACAGGAGGAAGGTGCACAGGGGGAAGGTGCACAGGGCAGAGGTGCACAGGGGGAAGGTGCACAGGGGAGAGGTGCACAGGAGGAAGGTGCACAGGAGGAAGGTGCACAGGGGGGAGGTGCACAGGGGAGAGGTGCACAGGAGGAAGGTGCACAGGGGAGAGGTGCACAGGGGAGAGGTGCACAGGAGGAAGGTGCACAGGGGAAAGGTGCACAGGGGAGAGGTGCACAGGGGGAAGGTGCACAGGGGGGAGGTGCACAGGGGAGAGGTGCACAGGGGGAAGGTGCACAGGGGAGAAGTGCACAGGGGGGAAGGTGCACAGGGGAGAGGTGCACAGGGGGGAGGTGCACAGGGGAGAGGTGCACAGGAGGAAGGTGCACAGGGGGAAGGTGCACAGGGGAGAGGTGCACAGGGGAGAAGTGCACAAGGGAGAGGTGCAGAACAGCAGAGAGGAGACCAACAGAAGAGTTGAGGTTGCACAACAGAGTCTCAGCTTCCTTGTCCTCTCGGAACAGCAATGCTTCCACAGGCTGAGAGTGTCACATCAGGTGGTCGCAGACATCTGCAATCTCCTAGAAGACCACCTGCTACCTACTGGACCTGGCGGACACACATTGCCAGTGGCTGTGAAAGTCACCACGGATCTCAATTTCTTTTGCCTCTGGGTCCTTCCAGTGCCCTACCGGAGACATATCCAGGATCTCACAGTCTGCTGTTTCATGCTGCAGTGTGTCACAGAACTAAAAGCAGTTTAACCCTCTGTAGTCCCTGTCGTTGCTATTAGGAGTAATGTAAGCATTTTGATCAGTGTCTTTTCTATGAGCATATGCTGTCTTACATTTGTTAATTATTTTCTCTGTAAATGTATACAAATATGTTATTTTTACGATATTGGGCCGAAAATTGATCCCGGGACGCGAGAGTACACACTGCGTACTCTCGCGTATTCCCACTCCAATTGCCGGTTTTCTGCATGCCCTGCGCATGCGCTGAAAACCAGCAATTGCTCTTCAGAAAAGGGGGCGGGTCCTCGGTGCATCGCGTGCACGCTACAGGCTGCGCGCACGCTGTGCACTTCATGCTTTGGACGCGCAGGTAAGTACTGAAGATTTTGGAAATGTAAAAAGGAGGAGTAAGACCCGCTTTTAAGAAGGTAAGTAGTGAATTAAGTATTTTTTTTAATTTTTTTTTACAGGTATATCTTTTTTAGAGACTTTAAAGACAGGTAAGTATATTTTTAAAACTTTTTAAAAGATTTTAAATTTTTTCAAAAATTTAATTTTTTATTTAAAATGGTTAATTTAATTAACTATACTTATTTTATTAATGTGATGGTTTTTTTAAAAAATTTAATTGAGGTTTAGCTGTTATTTTGGGGGGGTGTAAGATTCATAGATTTCACAGCCATGCTGTGAGATTTATGAATGGAAGATGGTGTGCTGCCATTGGCTCTAACTGAGTCACGTGATCCCACAGCTCGCACGAATTCACTACGCCGCTGGGATACGCAAGCCCAGCACAGCTGATGTCTAGAACATCAAGTTCGTGCGAGCTGGATCTGAAAAAGCATAAGCGAGGTGAGACATCGCGGGGAAGGCTTACCCCCGCGGGAACAGAGCGAGATCAATTTCTGGGCCATTGTGTCCTTCTGGTTTTGGGTCTAAAAACTGAAATTAACAGAACAAGTGTCTAATCAAATTATGAATGCTGGTTTTCTGTGGATGGCTACTACAGACAGCTACTTATTTAAACTATGTTGACATTCCTTGGGTATATGATTTGGGATTATCACGTAAAATTTGGCACTTTTGAGTTAATCAACCCATAACAAGGAATCAATATTTTATAGAACATAGGAACAGGAGTAGGCCATTCAGCCCCTCGAGCCTGCTCCGCCATTCAATGAGATCATGGCTGATCTGCGACCTAACTCCATACACCCGCCTTTGGCCCATATCCCTTAATACCTTTGGTTAACAAAAAGCTATCAAGCTCAGATTTAAAATTAACAACTGATCTAGCATCAATTGCCGTTTGCGGAAGAGTTCCAAACTTCTACCACCCTTTGTGTGTAGAAGTGTTTCCTAATTTCACTCCTGTAAAGTCTGGCTCTAATTTTTAGACTATGGCCCCATGTCCTAGAATCCCCAACCAGCGGAAATAGTTTCTCTCTATCTACCCTATCGGTTCCCCTTAATATCTTGAAAACTTCGATCAAATCACCCCTTAACCATCTAAATTCCAGGGAATACAACCCTAATTTGTGTAATCTCTCCTCGTAACTTAACCCTGGAGTCCGGGTATCATTCTGGTAAATCTACACTGCACTCCCTCCAAGGCCAATATATCCTTCCTAAGGTGTGGTGCCTAGAACTGCTCACAGTACTCCAGGTGTGGTCTAACTAGGGTTTTGTACAGCTGCAGCATAACTTCTACCCCCTTGTATTCTAGTCCTCTAGATATAAAGGCCAGCATTCCATTAGCCTTTTTGATTATTTTCTGTAACTGTCCATGACATTTTAATGATCTATGTACACGGACTCCCAAGTCTCTTTGGACCTCCACTGTTCTAGCTTTTCACCATTTAGAAAGTACCCTGTTCTATCCTTTTTAGGTCCAAAGTGGATGACCTCACATTTGCCTACATTTTAATCCATTTGCCACAGTTTTGCCCATTCACTTAATTTATCAATATCTCTTTGGTTCATCAGGGATGACCTACCTTTTACAAATCCATGCTGGTTCTCTCTGATCAGCTGAAAATTTTCAAGATTTTCAGTCACCCTATTCTTAATTATAGACTCTAGTAATTTTCCGACAACAGATGTTAGGCTAACTGGTCTATAATTCCCTGGTTTCCCTCTCTCACCATTCTCAAATAGCGGAGTGACATGCGCAATTTTCCAATCTAAAGGAACAGTTCCTGAATCGAGAGAACTTTGGAAGATTATAGTTAGGGCACCTGCAATGTGCTCACCTACTTCCTTTAAAACCCTGGGATGGAAACCATCTGGTCCTGGGGATTTATCACTCTTTAGTGGCATTCCTTATTATCATTGACAATATCACCATTATCAGTTTTCAAGGGGCCAACACTGCTCCTGACCACCTTCTTTTTCCTAATATAATTATAAATATTTTTTGTGTTGATTTTGATATCCCTTGCAAGTTTCTTTTCATATTCCCTTTGTGTAGCTCTTACTATCGGTTTTATCAACCTTTGCTGTTCTTTGTATCTTTCCCATTCGCCAGGATCTGGGCTATTTTTTGCATTTTTGTATGCTTTTTCTTTTAGTTTTATGTTGTCCCTTACCTCTTCAGTCGTCCATGGCTGGATTTTTTTTTGCTAAGTAGAGTTCTTGTCCCTTAGGGGTAGAAACTGGGTCTGTATCATATTAAATTCTTTGTTGAACACTTCCCACTGTTTTGTATTAAAAAGGTAAAACCAGCTTTGGAAAATTACAAAGTTACATTTTGAACTTTTTCAAAGCACTTTTTTATTATTGACTTAGCAGCAGTCTGCTATTGTGCTGGCTGACTCCTCCCAGACCCACAAGGGGTTTTCAAAGTGAGCAAGAAACTAACCCTTTCTATTTGCCACATTGCATTGCTGAACGACAAGACATGCTGTATTTATTTTTTAAGTATCAGCTCGAAGTGATACCAGCACGCTCACGACCACGAAAGTTCTTCTGGAACAAGTTCTTTCGAGGTGGGGAGATTGAGGTGATCGATAGTGATAATGGAACATTATTTGTGGGGGAGGTCATGAAAGAAATGTGCACTTAGTTAGGGATAGAACATTAATTCCACATCCCATAGCACCCGCAAGTGTCAGGCTTGGCAGAAAGAACAAATAGAACGGTTAAAACTATCTTGAAGGAAGTAGTCAGTGAGACTGAGATCTGAAAATCCCCCTGATTTTGATGCCAATTAGAGGTACAGGCCATGAAATTCAGCCCATCAGCACTGGCTGATAAAGCTGGTTTGGATGAAAAAAATGGCGGCTGCCTCACTTCCGCCACCTTCCGACGCGGAATGCAGCGGCCACCATTTTGGGCAGGTTGGCAACGCTGCCGTTGCTTGCGCTCGCTCCAGATATGGAAATTAGTCAGATCGTGACATCAATCAGCGTGCAACGCTGAATTGACGCATGACCTGCTATTTTGAACATCGCCTGCTCCTTTTAATGCCCTCTCAAAGCAGGCACAGCAGAACATGTGTGCAGTAGTACGATGGACCCCCTACCAGCGCTTCTTAAAGGGACACAGGCAACTTTCAGGTAAGTTTAGATTTTTGCTTTTGTACTGGTTTCTTTACATTTTATTGGAGTAGTGGCTTGGTGTAAGACATTTAAAAAGTTGTTAATGTGTGCAGGGAGTGCAGGAAATGCTGCTGGACGTTTGCAAGACTTTGGCTCTTAAAGAAAGACCTCTGTGAACACCACTTGCTCCCAGTCCTGGGGGCTCTTGTTGCAGTCAACCTTGGGCTGCAGCATGACATGGAGATGGAGTAGAGGCAGCAAAGGGGACAAGCTGCTGCAGAGGGAGGAGGAAGAGGAGGAGGAGAAGGAAGAAGCAGACGAGGAGGAAGCAGAGAGGAGGAAGCAGAAGAGGAGGAAGCAGCAGGAAGGAGGTAACCCAGACAGCCCCTTTCTGGCCGGGATATCCAGGATCGAATCATCTACCTGCGGTACCATTGAACACAACCCCAATTCCCCTTTCAACATTAGTCCCACACCTTACCTTCCCTCTGTTACTGACCATCACAGCAGTCCTCTTGGCCACGATGCTGGAATAAAAGTCACCACAAAGCAAACATTCCAACCCAACTTTATACATCTATCCATCCAATATGACATCAAGAAATCAACTCATCACTGTTATGCATTCCCTTAGTGACTGTCTTGTGTGTGCCTTTGCTTATCCTACTGATGTCACACAGTGCTACCCCAGTGGCTGCAGCAGGGCTGGTGGAAGGCTGCTGATTTCAGTGGGGGACACTGCAAATGGCCTTGCAGGACGGCCTCGAGGAGCTGGTGGCTGGGAGAGTGAAATCGAGTGACAGCGTTTCTTCTTCACTTTTCTCTCCCTCTTCTTGGTCAACCACTGGTTGGGCAGGCTGGATTTCTTGGAAATGAGAAAGGCACAAGGGTAGGGTTGTGGTGAAAGAGAGTGGTAATGCAAAAGGTGCAGCTCGTAAATCAGAAGATATTGTGGGATGAGGATGATGTGGGATGTGAGAAGGAGGATAATGTATGAGGATACCGGCATCTTGTATTCTTTCAGCCCCGCCACTGGCCAAGGGCTCAGCCATGTCCCTGCCAGGAATGGCCAGCACCGTCTCCTCCAAGTGGGTGAGGTGAACTAGGAATGCGAGATGTGCCTCGTGTTTGGTAGAGATTGTTGGTAGGTGAGTGGTGGGGGGCGCGGTCGTGCATTCATCAGTGTGTGAGGCTAGTGGTGCAGTTGGTAGGAGACGGCTTTTGAAGATGCATTCACTAATGTTGACCACTCGTCTTTGGGCACTGGAGCCAGGTCCTGGGGGCGACACTGCTGGCAGTGACTGCCTCGGCGATCTGGTCCCACATCCTTCTTTCTGGAGGGCCTCCTGGCCCCCTGTGGGTAGAGGACCTTTCTTCCAGTGTTCATCCCTGCACAAAGCTCGAGTGGTGCGTCCAAGACCCTGGGTGCTCTATCCCTGGCCTGTTGAGCCATTTGGGTTGGTGCTGAAGCACTTTTACCATTTTTGATCAGTAGAAGGCAGCTCACCTTTAAGAGGCCCAGACTAGCTTTACTTAAAGCTAGCCTCACTCAAACTTCAAAGTTGACCTGCTGCCTGCACTCCTTGAACGGTCGCGGGCATATCGCACATCGTGGTGCCTGTGCCCGTTTTTCAGCGCTATGGAATTTCACCTCCACTGTGTCTAAAGTACTGAACTAACATCTTTTGACTTTTGAAGCCATGACGCAGAATCATAGAAATTTACGGCACAGAAGGTGGCCATTTGACCCATCGTGTCTTTGCCAGCAGAAAAAGAGCTATCCAGCCTAATCCCAATTTTTGTATCATCTGCAAACTGCTTAATCATGAAAGACCATTGAAAGTCGGAGGTGCTGTCTTTCAGTTGAGGTTTTAAACCCTCTAAGGTGGACAGAAAAGAACCCATGGCACTATTTCGAAGAAGAGCAGGGGAGTTGTCCCCTGTGTTCTGGCCAATATTTGTCCTCAATCAACATCACAAAAACAGATTATCTGGTCATTATCACATTGCTGTTTGTGGGAGCTTGCTGTGCGCAAATTGGCCCTATGTTTCCTGCATTACAACAGTGACTACACTTCAAAAGTACCTCACTGGCTGTAAAGCACTTTGGGACGTCCTGAGGTTGTGGAAGGCGCTATATCAATGCAAGTCTTTCTATTTTTTTTCTTTACAGTTCATAAATTCGGTTAATTTCTGGTTAAATTCTAACCTGTATGTGTAAAGGAATGAGCCAAACCTATTCAGAAAAATACACCATCCTATAAACAGAATTTTGATTTTATTAAAACATGACAAACTGGGGTTAAAAATCTAAAAGCCTCAACAACACAAGCCGTAAACAGAAATACAGGCTTCTGAGATGAGATGAAGTGTTAACACAAATGTTGTAAACACCAGACAGGCTTTTGAGATAAAGAATGGTTGTAAATACTAAGACAATGACCTCATTGAAACAGAGGGTTGTAGGTTCCAAGGAGTCTGCAGTTTGGAACAACACAATACCATTACCCAGTTTAAAGTGTTAAAAACTAACACGTCGAACAAGAAACACAGAACATTAAAAAAACAAGTGCCTTTGAAAAAATGACATCAAGTAAAAGAAATACCTGCTGTAAAATAGTTTTATGTTAAACTTAGAACAAGGAGACATAATTCTTAATACAACCAATTGAAATAGATAAGAAATGCAAAGAACACCCTAGATGAAGCGTTTTTAATTTACAAGTTGTAAAAGATACCTACAGATGGCTTTGAAAATATTACATCAATAGATGCATCAAGCAATCACATTGTTTGTGTGTTGAACTTGGAACAGTTGGGAGACGCGAGGTCTGGAATGCAAGCGGCTAAAGGGAGTTAAGAATTCAATAGAAAGACTTCCTAAGAATAGCATCAAATAGATAAATCGATAATAACCATAAAAATGATAAGTTTTTGAAACACCTATACAGCAGACAGGATTCTGAGAGTTAGCAGCTGGGTTGACAGTAAGAATAGAAAGAAGTCAACAGAAATATGGCTATAGATAATTAGCTTACATCAGCAGAAAACTTCAAAGAATAAACCACTAAAAAAAGGTATAAAAATAGAGCTTTTCAGATAGAGAGTCAGAAGTCGCTGGGAAGGGGCAGAGCGATTCTCGCCTTCAGAACCACTCTGTAGGCCTACAACTCTGAGTCTCGGGTAATCAAGGTATTTGATTTTGGTGGATATTCTGGATTAAGAAATAAGTAGAAGTGTGGAAATGTAACGAAGTTAAGATTTGAGAATAAGGATCTCTGATAAGAAATGTAAGCTATTTGTATTTTGGACTGTTAAAGTTGCGATGAAATCAACAGCTGTTAAACTACATGTCGGTTCCTTAATAAATCGATATATTTTTAAAATTGTCTCACAGAGTATTTCTGTATCAACTCGCGAACTCAATTTCTGTACACTCTTCTGTAAGGAGTTGCAGAATTCTGGGGGGTTTTCTGGACCCTCATAATATCTGGAAGGTTACAGTCTAGTTAAACTTGTTAAAAGTGCTATCCGGAGGACGGTAACATCTTCAGGCCGTTAATTCCTTTAGGGAGAGATAGTCTTGAACCTTTAGACCCAATTAAGCATCTCTAGGATTCGGCTACCGCTAACTTTAGTTGAAGGTGAACGTCTGGGGAATACGCCTGATCTGGGGTAGCCCGAAAAGGGCTAGGACTTGTAATTATCTCTTCATATGGAGAGGTTATTTTTAAGATTCAAAGGATGGCGTGGATGGTCCTTGCTGCTCTGATGGATTTCGTTGTTACGAGTAAGGAAGGAGATACCAGGGGTGCCTGAATAGTTCTCTTATCAATGACAATTGGCGGTGCAAGCTGTGCCGACATTTATCTTGATGACGACATGAAGGCAAATAAATTAACGTTCATCAATTGTGGTAAATTGTTTGAACTGCAGACTCATTTTAAAGGATAAAGGCAAGATCCCAGAGGTAACAAAACTAAATTGGACCAGGATGAAGCAACGAAATCTGCGAAACAAGGCAAAGGCCCAAATAATGGACTGATAGTGATTTGCGATTCGGAAGTTTTCCTACTCTATTAAATTTTTCTTTGGTATCTTTGCCTTCCAATTTATGTAATTGTATGTATGTAAAATTTAATCATGCGCTGTTAAGAGAAATGGTACACTATTTTACTACGCACAATTCGAGAAGAAAATCAGGTGAATTGACATAAAGTGAATGTGGGAACATGCTAAAACAATGCGCAAGTAATTAGGAAGTGATTGCCCATTTGGTACTGTGCATGCGCACTCGATTCGGTCAAGTAAGCGCAGTACCAAACGATGCGGTGGCTGCGGCCTGCTTTCCTCGGCTCCCTGTGGAGAAGGTCAGGTGATCAGATGGGGTGGGGAGGAAAAGGAGAGTGGATCGAAGGGGGGAGAGAGGGAGGTGAGGGGATCGGATGGGGGGGAAGTGGAGAGGGGATCAAAGGGGGGAGAGGAGAGCGGATCGAAGTGGGGAGAGAGGAGAGAGGATCGAAAGGGGAAGAGGAGAGAGGATCAAATGGGGAGAGGAGAGAGGATCGAAAGGGGGAGAGGAGAGAGGATCAAATGGGGGAGAGGAGAGAGGATCAAAGGGGGGAGAGGAGAGCGGATCGAAGTGGGGAGAGAGGAGAGAGGATCAAATGGGGGAGAGGAGAGAGGATCAAATGGGGGAGAGGAGAGAGGATCGAAAGGGGGAGAGGAGAGAGGATCAAATGGGAGAGAGGATCAAAGGGGGGAGGGGAGAGCGGATCGAAGTGGGGAGAGGAGAGAGAATCAAATGGGGGAGAGGAGAGAGGATCAAATGGGGGAGAGGAGAGAGGATCGAATGGGGGAGAGGAGAGAAGATCAAAGGGGGGAGAGGAGAGAGGATCAACTGGGGGAGAGGAGAGAGGATCAAATGGGGGAGAGGAGAGAGGATCGAAAGGGGGAGAGGAGAGAGGATCGAAAGGGGGAGAGGAGAGAGGATCGAAAGGGGGAGAGGAGAGCGGATTGAAAGGGGGAGAGGAGAGAGGATCGAAAGGGGGAGAGGAGAGAGGATCAAATGGGGGAGAGGAGAGAGGATCGAAAGGGGGAGAGGAGAGAGGATCGAAAGGGGGAGAGGAGAGAGGATCGAAAGGGGGAGAGGAGAGAGGATCGAAAGGGGGAGAGGAGAGCGGATCGAAAGGGGTAGCCTTGGGGAGTGCCCGAATTTGTTTCTAATTGCCGATGGCACAACGCCGGGCCAGGGGTGGCAGTGGGCCCGAAAACTTCCCGGGTTAGTGTTGCCGATGATGTTTTTATTCCTATTTCTGTTAATAAAACGCACAAAGCTCAAGCTTGAGAGTGCGAGTAATCAAAGGAGGAACGATGCTCAGAGGAGACTGAGAATGAGGCATATTTCCAACAGCGGCAGAGGAAACTGATATTGGTTGGGGAAATGGTGGACAAGGAAAAACAGACAGGTAGAGTATTATTTAAATGGTGCTAGATTGGGAAATGCTGATGTACAAAGGGACCTGGGTGTTCTTGTACACCAGTCACTGAAAGCAAACATGTTAGGAAGGCAAATGGTATGTTGGCCTTCATTGCAAGAGGATTTGAGTACAGGAGCAAGGATGTCTTACTACAGTTATACAGGGCCTTGGTGAGACCACACCTGGAGTACTGTGTGCAGTTTTGGTCTCCTTGCCTAAGAAAGGATATACTTGCCATAGAGGGAGTGCAGCGAAGGTTTACCAGACTGATTCCTGGGATGGCAGGACTGTCGTATGAGGAGAGATTGGGTCGACTAGGCCTGTATTCACTAGAGTTTAGAAGAATGAGAGGGGATCTCATTGAAACATATAAAATTCTGACAGGGCTAGACAGACTGGATGCAGGGAGGATGTTTCCCCTGGCTGGGGGGTCTAGAACTGAAGGGATAATTACTAGTCCTAGCCCCTTTAGGGCTACCCCAGATCAGGCGTATTCCCCAGACGTTCACTTTCAACTAAAGTTTGAGGTAGCCGAATCCTAAAGATGCTTAATTGGGTCTAAAGGTCTGGACCATCTCTCCCTAAAGGAAAGGAACAACCTAAAGATGTTACCGTCCTCCAGATAGCACTTTTAATAAGTTTAATTGGACTGTAACGTTCCGGATATTATGAGGGTCCGGAAAACTCCCCCAGAATTCTGCAACTCCTCACCAAAGAGTGTGCAGAAATTGAGTTTGTGAGTTTGATGCAGAAGTATTATGTGAGACAATTCTAAAAATATATAGATTTATTAAAGAACCGACATGTAATTTACAGTTGGTGATTCAATCGCAACATTAACAGTTCCAAAAACAGAAAGCTTACAATTCTATCAGAGATCCTTACTCTCAAATCTTAACTTCGCTAGTTTTACAGTTCTTAGTTTATTCAGAATATCCACCAAAATCAAATACAGTACCTTGATCCCCGAGATACAAAGAGTTATAGACTCACAGAGCCGCCTCTAAAGCCTGAGAATCGCTTTGCCCCTTTACAGCGAATCTATGATCCCATTTGAGAGCTCAATATTTATACCCTTTTCCAGTGGTATTCCTTTAAGGTTTTCTGCTGATGTAAGCTAATTATCTCAAGTCATTTTTCTGCTGACTTCTGCAATTCTTACAGTCACTTCAGCTGGTAGCAATACAGAATTATGTCTCTACCCTAGGTGTCCTAAGCTTACCATAAAAACGGTGTGACAGCAGGTGTTTCTATTTGATGTCATTTTTACTAAAGCCTTCTGTTTGTGCTCTTGCAATTAGAACACCTTAACTAGGGTGATCTATGCAATTCTTAGTCACCTCAGCTGGTTGCAATACAGAATTATGTCTCCTGTGTAGGTGTCTTAAGCTTAACACAAAAACGGTGCGACGGCAGGTGTTTCTTTTACTTGATGTCATTTTTACGAAGGCATATGTTTCTTAATTTTATGTGCCTGTTTACGAAGTGTAAATTACAACACCTTATACAGGGTGAACCATTGTCTGCTCCCAAAGATTCAGACCATCAACCTTCCGCTTCAATAAGTTTATTGATTCAGTTATTGATTCAGTATCAACAACTATCTTATCTCAATAGCCTGTATGCTGTTATAGCTTTAGAGTGTTGAGGGTTCCAGATTTCCAAACCCAGTTTGTCATGTTTTAATAAGGCCAGAATTCTTTCATAGAATGGTGTATTTTTCTGAATAGGTTATATGGCTTATTCCTTCACAGAACGAGGGGTCAGTCTCAGGATTCGGGGTAGGACATTTAGGACTGAGATGAGGAGAAATGTCTTCACTCAGAGGGTGGTGAACCTGTGGAATTCTCTACCACAGAAGGCTGTGAAGGCCAAGTCACTGAATATATTTAAGAAGGAGATAGATAGATTTTTAGACACAAAAGGCATCAAGGGGTATGGGGAGAGAGCGGGAATGTGGTATTGAGATAGAGGATCAGCCATGATCATATTGAATGGCGGAGCAGGCTCAAAGGGCCGAATAGCCTACTCCTGCTCCTATTTTTCTATGTTTCTATCCGTGCGTTTACCCCAAATATTGTAGCTCTGTAACCAGGGCTCAAAAGAACAAGAGAATAACGATTCAAAGCGGCTCTTTGGCAGTGCTGTTTTTCCAGCCTCACTATCTTATGCAGTCATAACTGAAACCCAACAGGAGTTTGTAATCCCAGTCAGATCCGCAATATCAGAGAGGAGAGGGGATTGAAGGGGGAAAGAGTAGCTCGCAGGGGAGAGAGGAGCTCAAAGCTGGGGGTGGGGGAGGGGGGCGGAAGAAGGTCAGGAACTTGGGGGGAGGTCAGAAACTCGGGGAGGCAGGGGAGAAGGTCAGGAGCTCGGGGAGAGAAGGTTTGGAACTTGTTGGGGGGGGGGAGCAGGATGAGAATAATGGGGAGGGGGGGAAGAGAGCAAGAATGTGATCAAGATGGGAAGATAGATCACGTTCTCCAGCCCTCTGTTAGGCCTGGATCACATTCTTCCACCCCCACCCCCTTTACACCTGCACCACGCTCTCCCTCTCCTCCCCATCCTAGACCGCAGTGGTTCAAGAAAGCAGTTCACTACCACCCTCTCAAGGGCAATTAGGGATGGGCAATAAATTAATTAATTTTTAAAAATGAGAGCGTATTCCATGTTGGTCCAACAACATATATAACATTACATTTATGTGTTATTTGCCGGACTCGACTATTCCAATGTTCTCCTGGTCAGCCTCCCATCTTCCACCCTCAATAAACTTGAGCTCATCCAAAACTCTGCTGCACGTATCCTAACACGCAGCAAGTCCCATTCACCCATCACCCCATGCTCGTTGAATTACATTGGCTCTTGGTCCACCAACAACGTTCCGCTAAGCTGCACAGCCGCGCAACTGTCTGGAGACCCCGCGCAGGCCACTGACCAGCTTTTGAATGGGAGATTTTGCACATGCGTGAAATTTTAAATAGGCCGCGCAGCCCATTAAAGGGACCATGCACAAAAGAAATTAGGGGGAACATTGTCCACCAACACCTTGATTTTAAAATTCTCATCCTCATGTTAAAATCTCTCACTGTCTCACCCTTTCCTATCTGAACTCAGCAGTTTGAATGCTGTGAGTGCTCCTAATCCGGGAGGGTGAGCCCTGTCTGTTCTCCGAAAGCAGTAGTGTTAACACTGTGAGCTCTGGAGCCTGGCTGTCACAATGAATAGATCAAATTACACATTGCAAAGATCTTGATTACTCCAGCAGGCAGGATCAAATTACACATTGCAGACAAACGATTAGGTGTGTCTTGTCCTTCAAGGGGATCAATCAGAAATCTGGGCTTGTCCTGCACGGGGACCAATCAGAAATTTAGGGCTGGATTTTGTCTTGGGGTCGGGTTGGGGTCGTGTAATCCGCATTTCGTGTTTCCCCCCCGACTCCAGATTAATGTGGATGAATGATGCAATTTTCACTTAATTGGGCAATTGAGTTCCAGCATGTGGGAACCCATGAAACAATTAGTGGTTTCAGTCTGAAAGTCGCCTCTGATGATGTCATCATTGCTGACTGCCTAGTCTCAGAGACTGTTGGTGAGAGAGGACCTGCCTGGCTTGCTTTTGATGTGAGTGGACCTGGATGCAAAATATGGGGAGGGGAGGAGAGAGAGAGAGAGAGAGAGAGAGAATTTTTTTTTGCATCCAAGTCCTCTCACAGCAAAGGCCAGGCAGTCTCTGAACACATTCAATGCAGCAGTGGCGACTTTCAGACCTAATACTACTACTACCTTCATCACATCTCCGTTGTAATAGTGGACCTGCAGCTGATAGTCAGCTATCCACTTGTGCTCCCGCCAGGTTTCACTGGAGTGTTTCACATCAGGCGTACTTCACGTCAGAAAAGGGTTAAACTAGCTAAAACGTTTCAAAATGGCATTACAGAGCCAATTTAGAGCTTGTTAAGGGCTTTAATGGCCTCTCCCGCCTCTTGGAGGCGGAACAGAGTCGGGAACCCCGCGACTGATTTTGTCAAAATTGCGTGGAGGCGGGATGGGGTCGGAAACCCCGACCCCGCAAATTTAACCCCCCACACGCCTCCAAACCCGACTCCATGGGTCATTCAAAATCCAGCCCTTAGTGTTGCAAATAGACACAACCAAGTAATTAAAGAGTCTGTTTAAAGGAATAAATAGGCAGACCGGGGAACAACAAATACTATTAAGAACAACTGATCTCAAAGGTAGTATGCATGGTGGTTTTTTCTAATTAAATCTGATCCAAAAAGGGGTTAAATGATACAGAAACAATCGGAAACTAAATTTTATATTGGGCGAATAAATGAGAATCGGGAGCCCAGGAGAGCGCGAGAGTTCGGCAGTACAAAATACAGCGGGAGCCTCAGAGAGCGCGAGAGTTCGGCGGTACTAAACACAGCGGGAGCCTCAGAGAGCGCGAGAGTTCGGTGGTACTAAACACAGCGGGAGCCCAGGAGAGCGCGAGAGTTCGGTGGTACAAAACACAGCGGGAGCCCAGGAGAACGCGAGAGTTCGGCGGTACTAAACACAGCGGGAGCCCAGGAGAGCGCGAGAGTTCGGCGGTACAAAACACAGCGGGAGCCCAGGAGAACGTGAGAGTTCGGCGGTACTAAACACAGCGGGAGCCCAGGAGAGCGCGAGAGTTCGGCGGTACAAAACACAGCGGGAGCCCAGGAGAGCGCGAGAGTTCGGCGGTACAAAACACAGTGGGAGCCCAGGAGAGCGCGAGAGTTCGGCGGTACAAAACACAGCGGGAGCCCAGGAGAACGCGAGAGTTCGGTGGTACAAAACACAGCGGGAGCCTCAGAGAGCGCGAGAGTTCGGTGGTACAAAACACAGCGGGAGCCCAGGCGAGCGCGAGAGTTCGGCGGTACAAAACACAGCGGGAGCCCAGGAGAACGCGAGAGTTCGGTGGTACAAAACACAGCGGGAGCCTCAGAGAGCGCGAGAGTTCGGTGGTACAAAACACAGCGGGAGCCTCAGAGAGCGCGAGAGTTCGGTGGTACAAAACACAGCGGGAGCCTCGGAGAGAGCGAGAGTTCGGCGGTACAAAACACAGCGGGAGCCCAGGAGAGCGCGAGAGTTCGGTGGTACTAAACACAGCGGGGGCCCAGGAGAGCGCGAGAGTTCGGCGGTACTAAACACAGCGGGAGCCCAGGAGAGCGCGAGAGTTCGGTGGTACTAAACACAGTGGGAGCCTCAGAGAGCGAGAGTTCGGTGGTACAAAACACAGCGGGGGCCCAGGAGAGCGCGAGAGTTCGGCGGTACAAAACACAGCGGGGGCCCAGGAGAGCGCGAGAGTTCGGCGGTACAAAACACAGCGGGAGCCTCAGAGAGCGCGAGAGTTCGGCGATACAAAACACAGCGGGAGCCCAGGAGAGCGCAAGAGTTCAGTGGTACAAAACACAGCGGGAGCCCAGGAGAGAGCGAGAGTTCGGCGGTACAAAACACAGCGGGAGCCCAGGAGAACGCGAGAGTTCGGTGGTACTAAACACAGCGGGAGCCCAGGAGAGCGCGAGAGTTCGGTGGTACTAAACACAGCGGGAGCCCAGGAGAGCGCGAGAGTTCGGTGGTACTAAACACAGCGGGAGCCCAGGAGAGTGCGAGAGTTCAGCGGTACTAAACACAGCGGGAGCCCAGGAGAGCGCGAGAGTTCAGCGGTACTAAACACAGCGGGAGCCCAGGAGAGCGTGTGAGTTCGGCCTTACTAAACACAGCGGGAGCCTCGGAGAGAGCGAGAGTTCGGCGGTACTAAACACAGCGGGAGCCTCGGAGAGAGCGAGAGTTCAGCGGTACTAAACACAGCAGGAGCCCAGGAGAGCGTGAGAGTTCGGCAGTACTAAACACAGCGGGAGCCCAGGAGAGCGTGAGAGTTCAGCGGTACTAAACACAGCGGGAGCCCAGGAGAGCGCGAGAGTTCGCCGGTACTAAACACAGCGGGAGCCTCAGAGAGCGCGAGAGTTCGGTGGTACAAAACACAGCGGGAGCCTCAGAGAGAGCGAGAGTTCGGCGGTACAAAACACAGCGGGAGCCCAGGAGAGAGCGAGAGTTCGGTGGTACAAAACACAGCCGGAGCCCAGGAGAGAGCGAGAGTTCGGTGGTACAAAACACAGCGGGAGCCTCAGAGAGAGCGAGAGTTCGGCGGTACAAAACACAGCGGGAGCCTCGGAGAGAGCGAGAGTTCGGCGGTACAAAACACAGCGGGAGCCCAGGAGAGCGCGAGAGTTCGGCGGTACTGAACACAGCGGGAGCCCGGGAGAGCGCGAGAGTTTGGCGGTACTAAACACAGCGGGAGCCCAGGAGAACGCGAGAGTTCGGCGGTACTAAACACAGCGGGAGCCCAGGAGAGCGGCTACAACAGTGTAAAGAAGTAAAAAGTAATAGAAGTGTGACGTCACCAGAAAGCAGGTAAGTGATTGGTTGGTGAGTATTTCTATATTTCTCGCTTTTTTTTCCAAATTTGGGCTTCTAAATTTAAGTGTCTTGGTGTAGATTAAAAGATATACCTGTTCCAAATTTTAAAACTAATGAATTAATTAATTCAGATGGGAGACCAGGCAATGTGTTGTTGTTGCATGTGGGAGCTGGTGGACACCATTGAGGTCCAAGGCAACCACATCTGCAGCAAATGTTGGCTGCTCGAGGAACTTCGGCTCAGAGTTGATGAGCTGGAGTCCGAGATTCAGACACTGCGACACATTAGGGAGGGGGAGCGTTACCTGGACACTAAGCGTTGTGTGAAGGAGTTTTGGGTACTGAGCAGCACTTTGCAGGTTCATTTTGATTTGCCCTTCCTTGTATCGATTTAGCAGAGACTGTGGGAGCTGCACTCTGAGCTCTTTGCCTGGTACTCTCCATTGTTCTTTCCAGCACATTTGATGTGCAAGTCTCTCCAGGCCGAGATTCAAGGCTGCAATGAACAGGATGTGGATGGAAAGCAAGATTAACCATCCCCTTTAAGAACTGGCCCGTGCCATTGTGTGTGTGTTCCATTGCTGACTGACATTACATGAGCTTCGCCAGCGCTCTGAGTTAGCGCCTCACTGCTCGGCCTTTGCGCCTTAAGACAGGTGTGCAGCGCCTGCTTTAGCGCTCCACTCACCTCCCGGGGCGGTAAAAGTGAAGTTTCCAGTCAGTGCCGATAATTAGCGCCAGGCGCTAATATTTGCGTCCAGACGATATTTGCGCCCCAAATGGGGCGCGACCTAATTTCTACCCCTAAGTTCCAGGAGGCAGTCACACCCACTAGAGTATTTACTTCTAATTTGGCCCATGGTCAGGGACAGGAGGGTGTGACTACAAGCGAGGCAGGTATTGGGATCCAGGAGATAGTGATGGAGGAGCCTCTGCCCTTGGCCTTGTCCAACAGGTACGAGATTCTTGCTCCCTGTGTGGACGAGGGCAGGGACTGCAGGGTGGATGAGCAATCTGACCACAGCACCATGGTACAGGGAGCCATTCAATTGGTGGGGGTAAAAAGAAATGTTGTAGTGGTAGGGGATAGTATAGTTAGGGGGATAGACACTGTTATCTGCAGCCGAGAGCGTGAGTCCCGAAAGCGGTGCCAGGGTTAAGGACATCTCCTCTGGGCTGGAGAGAAACTTGGAGTGGGAGGGGGAGGATCCAGTTGTCATGGTCCACGTAGGCACCAATGACATAGGTAGGACAAACAAAGAGGTTCTGCTGACAGAGTATGAGCAGCTAGGGGCTAAATTAAAAAGCAGAACCACAAAGGTAATAATCTCTGGATTACTACCTGAGCCACGAGCGAATTTGCATAGGGTAAATATGATCAAAGAAATGAACGAGTGGCTCGAAGACTGGTGTGGGAGAAATGGGTTTCGATTTGTGGGGCACTGGCACCAGTACTGGGATAAGAGGGAGCTGTTCTGTTTGGACGGGCTTCACTTGAACCATGCTGGGGCTAGAGTCCTGGCGAATCGAAAAACTAGGGCTGTAGAGAGGGCTTTAAACTAAATAGTGGGGGGGAGGATCCAGGTGAGCGGAAATTTAAAAAGTCAATGATAAATGAGAAAGCAATAATTCCAGAGAGGAGGGGGTTGACTTATGAGGAAAGGTTGAGCAGGCTGGGCCTATACTCATTGGAATTTAGAAGGATGAGAGGTGATCTTATTGAAACATATAAGATACTGAGGGGGCTAAACAAGGTAGATGCAGAGAGGATGTTTCTCCTCATGGGGAAATCTAGAATGCGGGGGCACAGTTTTAGAATAAAGGGTCGCCCTTTTAGAACTGAGATGAGGGGGAATTTCTTCTCTCAAAGGGTCATAAATCTGTGGAATTCTCTGCCCCAGAGAGCTGTGGAGGCTGGGTCATTAAATACATTTAAGGTGGAGATAGACAGATTTTTGCAAGATAAGGGAGTGAAGGGTTATGGGGAACGGACGGGGAAGTGGCTTTGAGCCCAAGATCAGCCATGATCTTATTGAATGGTGGAGCAGGCTCGAGGGGCCAAGTGGCCTATTCCTGCTCCTATTTCTTATGTTCTTATGTTCAAATGGGAATATGGATTGATGGAAATTGTGAAGTTTCAGATTGGTTTATTATGCCAGGAAGCTTGCAAGCAGAGTGATATTATTTCATAAGAACATAAGAAGTAAGAGCAGTAGTAGGCCATACAGACCCTTGAGCTTCCTCCGCCATTCAATAAGATCATGGCTGATCATCGACCTCAACTCCACTTTCCCGCGCGATCTCCATATCCCTTGATTCCCCTAGAGTCCAAAAAACTATCTATCTCAGCCTTGAATATTCTCAAAGACTCAGCATTCACAGTCCTCTGGGGCAGAGAATTCCAAAGGTTCATAACCCTCTGAGTGAAGAAATTCCTCCTCATCTCAGTCTTAAATGGCCTACCCATTATCCTGAGACTATGCCCCCTAGTTCTAGACACTCCAGCCAGGGGAAACAACCTCTCAGCATCTACCCTGTCAATCCCCTTCAGAATCTTGTATGTTTCAATGAGATCGCCTTTCATTCTTCTAAACTCCAGAGAGTATAGGCCCATTCTACACAATCTCTCATCATAGGACAGTCCTCTCATCCCAGGAATCAATCGAGTGAACATTCGTTGCACCGCCTCCAAGGCAAGTATATCCTTCCTTAGATAAGGAGACCAAAACTGTGCACAGTACTCCAGGTGTGGTCTCACCAAGGCTTGTACAATTGTAGCCAGACTTCTTAAACTCCAAGCCCCTTGCAATAAAGGCCAACATGCCATTTGCCTTACTTATTGCTTGCTGTACCTGCATGCTAGCTTTCTGTGTTTCTTGCACGAGGACACCCAAATCTCTCTGAACACCAACATTTGAAAGTTTCTCACCATTTACAAAATATTCTGTTTTTCTATTCTTCCTACCAAAGTGAATAACCTTATATTTCCCTACATTATATTCCAACTGCCACCTTACTGCCCACTCACTTAGTCTATCTATATCCCTTTGCAGACTCTTTGACCGCGATTTTTCCTATCGATGTGGCTTGGGGGCGTGACAGCTGCATTCCGGGTTCCAGTCCCGCCCCCAACGATATCAGATGCGCAGATGCGATTTTGCGTCAATTGGCCTTGTTAAGCCCACCCTGTGGGCTTGCCGGCCAATTAAGAGGAAGCCGGTGTCAGATGACGTCAGTTGATGACGCGTCATCTGCCGGTTTTCTTAAAGAGGCCACGCACAATTTTTTTTGACAGATGATTTTTCAGTGTTTCACAGCATTGAGGTGCTACTAACACTGACAATCACTGTACAAAGGTGAGCCCTTGCACCCAGGCTCTCCAGTGACTCCCTCCTTAGGCTAGAACAGATGGCAGCTGCAGGTGAGGTTACAGAAGCAATCTGTCACTGGTGAGAGAGATTCGCCTAATGAGGTGGGACTGCACACACAATCCAAAACTTGTCACCTACAGAAAAGTGTAAATGCATTAAAAATGATTTTCCCAACATTTTCTTACCTCTGAAACTTACCAGTGCACCGTTGGATCCTTCACACCACTTCTGCAGCTGTCATCAATGCAGAAACATTACAGTAGACCCACAGCACGCCACACTTACCTGGTGTGGTGTCCAGACATCGGGAAGCCCGCAGTAGACCTGTCAAAATTGCAAAAAGCCTCTTAAACTGCCTGTTAACAACCTGTTAACAATTTGCGCATGGACCCGACACCTGGGAAGATTAAATGGAGGCGGGTTGACAGCAGGTTTCCGACCTGTTGTCAATATTTGCGATTTTGCCGGACGTCCCGCCTCCAAAACCGCCCCCTGAGCGCCGGCAAAATTCCAGCCTTCGTGTTCTCCTCACAGCTTACTGTCCCATCTAGCTTTGTATCATCAGCAAACTTGGATACATTACACTCAGTCCCTTCATCTAGGTCATTAATATAGATTGGAAATAGCTGAGGCCCCAACACTGATCCTTGCGGCACCCCACTAGTTATAGCCTGCCAACCTGAAAAAGATCCGTTTATCCCTGCTCTCTGTTTTCTGTCCGTTAACCAATCCTCTATCCATGCGACTATATTACCCCAACTCCATGAGCCCTAATCTTGTGTAATAACCTTTTATGTGGCACCTTATCGAATGCCTTTTGGAAATCCAAATATACTACATCCACTGGTTCCCCTTTATCTACCCTGCCAGTTACATCCTCAACAAACTCTAATAAATTTGTCAAACACGATTTCCCTTTCATAAAATCATGTTGACTCTGCCTAATCATGTTATGATTTTCTAAGTGACTTGATAACACTTCCTTAACAATGGATTCCAGCATTTTCCCAATGACTGATGTCATTTCTGACTAATAATAATACTGTTGATGTAAGACTGATGGAAATATTTAATGTGGACGCGATAGACTTGTTGGAAGATGACATATGCAAGGGGTTTGTATACTATCCAAGGATACTAGTTAGAAAAAGAAAAAAGAAAGACTTGCATTTATATAGAGCCTTTCACGACCTCAGGAAGTCCCAAAACACTTTACAGCCAATGACGTACTTTTTGAAGTGTCGTCACTGTTGTAATGTAGGAAACGCAGCAGCCAATTTGCGCACAGCAAGCTCCCATAAACAGCAATGTGATAATGACCAGATAATCTGTTTGTGATGTTGATTGAAGGATTAATATTGGCCAGGACACCAGGGATAGCTCCCCTGCTCTTCTTTGAAAGAGTGTCATGGGATCTTATACATCCACCTTAGAGAGCAGATGGGGCCTCTTATAATGTCTCCAAAAGACGGCACCTCCAACAGTGCAGCACTCCCTCAGTACTGCACTGGAGTGTCAGCCTAGAGTTATGTTTCTGGAGTGGAACTTGAACCCACAACCTCCTGATTCAGAGATGAGAGTGCTACCAACTAAGTCACGGCTGACACAGGGAACGAAGGAGTCTGGAGAGCCCCAGATACCTCTTGCTGTTTCAGGAAAAGTGGTGTCTGGCTATGCGGCTGTGATGTTCTACAGATCTCACTGTCAGCATGTGGCTTCATCCTGGATGAAGAATTCCTTAACAGGTTGATCGATGGAACACAAAGAGAACTGGGGGCAGAGTTTCCACTTTGGGCGCAATTGGCGTAAAGGGCGCAAATTGTGTCCAAAATTGCACCCATTTTGAAAGCTGTTTTTCTTTCTCTCTCTCTCTCTCTCTCTCTCGAGTTCCCGCTCAAACTCATTTGCATATCACCGAACGCAAAATCTGCCATGAACCAGCGCAATCGGGCAGCGTTTTAAAACTTTTTTTTAAAAAAGCTCTTACTTCAAAACAATGTCCTGATATATTTAAGCGGGATAATTGGTACAGTCTGATTAATACAGCTGAAAATGGGTTTATCACAGGAAAAGAAGCAATTTTAATCACAGTGTCAATCCACCACCTATGAGTAACCCGACTTTAAATTACTGAAGTTACTGGGGTACAGCAGTCAGTTTCTTTGTAATTTAAAAAAAATTATATTCAAAAGCTTTGAAAATGTTCCTGTTAGTGTCCTTGCATTCAGAAGAACGAGCTTAATTTTTAGAGCCTCCTCAAAGGCCTGCAAACGAGCGCATTTAGCGGAAACTCTCAATGGTGATTAATTCACCCTGGGGGCGTGGCCAGTTTTGTGGGCAGGGCCAGCTTCTAGCACGATGTTTTTAAACTTGCGCAAAAGAGCGCGGAAACTTGAGTTACGCCGAACGTAATTTGTGCGTAAAATTCCGCGATCTTTTGCACCGGTTACATCAATTTAGGCCAAATTACACCGAAAAACCAGCTCAACTGAGCGGAAACTCCAGGCCGCAATGTTTGAAGAGAAGTAGGTATTGTGTTAAACACCTTGGGCTGGATTTTCAATGACCCGTGGAGTCGGGTTTGGAGGCGTGTGGGGGGGTTAAAGTTGCGGGGTCGGGGGTGCCTACCCCATCCCGACTCCATCCCGCCTCCACACAATTTTGACAAAATCAGTCGCGGGGTTCCCGGCTCCATCCCGCCTCCAAGAGGCGGGAGAGGCCATTAAAGCCCTTAACAAGCCCTAAATTGGCTCTGTAATGCCATTTTGAAACATTTTAGCTAGTTTAACCCTTTTCCGACGTGAAGTACGCCTGATGTGAAACACTCCAGTGAAACCTGGCGGGAGCAAGTGGATAGCTGACTATCAGCTGCAGGTCCACTATTACAACGGAGATGTGATGAAGGTAGTAGTAGTATTAGGTCTGAAAGTCGCCTCTGATGCTGCTGCATTGAATGTCTTCAGAGACTGGCCTTTGCTGTGAGAGGATCTCTCTCTCTCTCTCCTCATTTTTGCATCCAGGTCCACTCACAGCAAAAGCCAGGCAAGTCCTCTCACCAACAGGCAGTCAGTCTCTGACCTGCAATGCAGCAGCAATGATGACATCATCAGAGGCGACTTTCAGACTGAAACCACTAATTGGTTCATGGGTTCCCACATGCTGCAACTCAATTGCCCAATTAAGTGAAAATTGCATCATTCATCTACATTAATCTGGAGTCGGGGCGGGGGGGGGGGTAACACGAAATGCGGATGACACGACCCCAACCCGACCCCAAGACAAAATCCAGCCCCTTATGTATGGTTTGGCAAACAGCATTTTTTCTTAAACCAACCAAATGAATAAAATTGGGGAGAAAATATTGGTGCCTGTTAGGGAGGTAGACATGTTGGCATCCAAAATCTGTATGGCCATAGTCATGGCCTGCATGGACTCATTTAAGAGCCGTGCTTGAAGCTTCATTGGGGTGGCCATTCTGTCCATGGTGAACATTCTCGCAATTACCTGCGCCACTCCTCCATCCTCTCCGCTATTGTGGAGAGTGTGCGTCGCACATCTGTCAGTACCTCGCAAAGTTGCTGATGCACCTCTAGTGTTCTCCTTCTCAACGATGGCCCCCCACGATTCAGCATCTGTGTCCAGCTGAGGTTGGAGAGGATTAGGCCTCCTGATGCAGACTCTCCACAGCTGTTCCTGCCACTCGTGCCTGCTCGAGCTCACTTGTGAATTGTGAATCTCCAGGCGAAAACCCAACTAATTCTCTCCCACTGAGGTGCAAGTATTTGTGCTTATGCATGGCTGTACGTCATGTGACGGTGCACCTTCAGAAGGAATGATGTCCTCTGAGGAATCGTCTCATACATCTCCAGCAACACTTACTGTACACATGTAAGCCCTGGAAGACAAAATAACAGGATGTGAATTAGTCATGGCAAAGTAACAATACTGACAATCAACATACTCAGGCTTCTCATAGTTCAGTCATTGATGAAGTAAAGTCAGCATATGTGTGTCAGAGATATTTTTAATTCTGTCACCAGCTATCTGTGAGTTCCCAGTTTCTCCATCTCCGATTGAGAGGAACGCCGATGTGCCACTTATCTCCATGGCCTCCTCCTCTGCACCTGTGAGCTGCACAGTTTGTGGCGGCCCACCTCCAGTCCTCTCCCTTTCCCTCTCCTTTGTGTTTTGCGATCTCTTCTCCTACAAGGGATGAAAAAACAGACCTGTGAGTGAGTGAAGGTGAGGTTGTTGTTGTTTTTGTTGTATTCACCCAATGGATGCATCACATTGCATAAGGATTGGTGTGAGTGGCAGTGGTGGAGAATATATGTGGAAGTGCACAGAAAGTGAAGGCTGGGTGATGCTGAAAGATGAGAAGGTGTGAGGAGTGATGTGATGGAGAACGCTTACCAAGACAGAGTGAAAGGAGGCAGTCGCTTAAACCGCAGCATGTAGGTGAATCAGCAAATATCTTACTTTTCCTGACCTGGTTAGGTCATTAAACCGCTTCCTGCACTGCATCCAAGACTGAGGCATAACACGCCTGCTGCTCACCTCCTCAGCTACCTCAACCACGCCTTCTTGGTGAGAGCCGCAGATTTCTTCCTCCCATTGCTGGGGAAAAGTATGTACCTTCTGCTCCTGACTGCACCCAGCAGTAATTCCAGGGATCCATCATTAAATCTGGGTGCTGCCCTCGCTCTCTGCGCATCCATCCGAACACCGCCTGGCTCCTCCAAATTCCATTTCTGCATTAGCCCTTCAAATAGTGGACTTCAGATCGCATCATGTGGGTGCGCATTATGTCCACTGTGCAGCTTGGAGACACAAAACTTATTACCTCAATCAATCTGAAATTGCAGATTCCGACCCGGTGACATTACTTCCAGGTTTCGCGCACGCATTTCCCACTTCCCCTGCTCGGAATTCACCTTTACATTAATATCGGGGCCACTACGTCTGAGTTCACCATAAGCAAATATGATTTATGTCCAACTTAAACAGTTCTCTTTAAACAAATTCACATTCACTGTTTAAAATTGCCACAGTAGTTGAATTTGGACCAGGACATTAAGTAATGTCTTCTGGATTTGATAATCACATTCCTAAGGTAAAAGTTGGAATTACTCAGCAGGTCAGGCAGCATCTGTGGAGAAACACAAGTCAGTCAATTGATGTTTCTAGTCTAAGACCCTTCCTCAGGACCGGAAGGTATTACAGATGAACAGCATTTTCAAAGGAACAGAATAGGGAAAGGGGGAAGGGGAAAAAATAGAGAGAAATAAATAGAATGACTTGTGAAGTGCTTAGGCAGAGAACAGGAGATGGTTAAATGGCAGAAGTGATATTAGCATGAGACAAACGAAGGCATAATGAGGGAAATCAAAAGAAATAAAAGATATGTACGAGACACAGAGGCTGGAATTTTGCCGGCGCTCAGAGTGCGGGTTTGGAGGCGGTTTGCTGTCAAAATCACAAAGATTGACAGTGGGTCAGTAACCCGCTATAAATCCGCCTCCTTGTCAGTTTCCCAAGTGTCGGTCTGTCATCCCTGAAGTGGCGGGTCAGCCAATTTAGATAGTTAAAAGCTTATTAAAAGGTAGTTAAGAACCATTTTCCCATGTACTTACTATTTTACCAGGTTTTCAACGAGGTTCCCGGAGAGCAGATATCACGTCAGGTAATTATGTCGGGCTCTCAATGACTGTGGATTGCTGTGAATAGGTGACAGCTGCAAAGGTGGTATAAAAGCTACCATTTCACAGCTGTTCACTTCCCAATCTTAGAAGCTGGAGCATTAATGATTTGGAACCCACTTTTGAGCTTTATGCACTTTTGAAGTTTGGAGTAATCTCTCTATCCACTGTCACCTCCTTGGAACAACCTATCTCAACATTGACAGATTACTTCTGTCATCTCAACTTCAGCTGCCATCTATTCCATCAGCATTAGTGCCCTTGAAAAAATCTCACCTTGGTCCTCAGAGTCCCAACACGATCAGCCCCAACACCAGCATCACCGGGCACACCAGCAAACCAACATCCACACCAGCTTTCTCCGCAATCAACTGATGCTACACTGGACACAGGGCAACAGCACCCGACCACATTGCTGGCCGGGAGGCCAGGGATGGCCTCACCATAGCCAGATTTGCTTCACTTAACACTGCACACCCTGGCTGCCACATGATGCACCAGGTTGGCACCACCCCACACCAACACCATAAAGCATCCCTACAATGCCCAAGCCATTCCTTTCACACTCATCACCATTGCGGGGGGGGGGGGGGGGGGGGGGTGTGGGGGGGGGAACGTTACGTCTCACCATTCACTGGAACTCACTAAGACACTTTCAAAGGTGCACACAAATCTGTCCGAGAAGGCAAAGTGGTGAAAATAAGGATTTCAATGCTTGACAACACATTAACAGAAAGTTTACACAAATATTGCCTAAACACCCAAGTGCCTACCCTTGTGTGTTGTTAGTTGGTATGATTGGACTAGGATGAGGGTGAGGGTGAGGGGTGGCTAGTGAGATGGGGAAGTGATAATATAGATAGAGAGGGATGGGTGGAGGTGCAAGGTAAGTTGGTGTGAGTAAGGATGTGCAAGAGTAGGGTAGGGAAGGCAGAGTGATGGGGAAGTGATGAGTGGTACAGGAGGATGAGGTTGAGTGTGGCTTTGCAGTAACGTTTCATGATCTATTGTGATCATTGAAAGGTTTGCGCCACTGCAGCCTGGTCCTCCTGACAACATCCCTGCTTGTGTCTTCCTGTGCAATGTGCAACCAGGCTGCGTTGGTCTCCTGTGGAGGTCTCTTCCGCCCATTGGAAGGGAAGAGAACCTCCCTGCGTGCTGTGACTCCCTCCATAAGCATATGAAGGGAGTCATGGGAGAGCCTGGGTGCAGCCGTGCACCTCTGTGCAGTGCTGGTCAGTGTTTGCAGCACCTCAATGCTGTAGAACACTGACAGCACAACTGTCAAAATGAATGTGGACATGGCCCCTTTAAGGAAACTGGCTGATGACGCGTCATCAGATGACGACATCAGGCCCGCTTCCTTTTAATTGGCCGGGAACCTTGCAGGGCGGGCTTAACAAGCCCAATCAGGGTAAAATCACTTGGAGGAGGTGGGATGAAAACGGGAGCGGGGTTTGAGGCCGCCGCCTACTCCGGCCGCACTGGACTCGCCACGGCTGGTGAAATCGCGGCCAGAGAGTGTATGATTGGCTAATGGGGATAGGTAGAAAGGAAAGCATGACAAAACAGAAAAACAGAGCAGGCTCCAGTGGCCTGGGAGCCTGGTGGAACAAAAAAAGCAGGTCAACACCAAGGGTGCAGGACACCCTGCAGTAATGTTCCGAAGGGGGTGTCCCCACCCAAAGTAACAACCTGCTCCCTATCCCACCAACCCCCATCCCTGAAAATGCCAGCACACACATCTCACTTTGCCAGAAACTACTGCCAGAGAAAAAATGGGAGTGTAATTAAGGTCTGAAGTTGTTAAAGTCAATGTTAAGGCCAGAGGGCTGCAAAGTGCCGAGTAGAAAGACGAGTTGCTGTCCTTCAAGCTTACATTAAAAGGCCAAGGACAGATGTGATCAGCAAAGCAATCAGCTAATCTACATTTGGTTTCCCCAATGTAGAGGACATTGCATTGTGAATTGGAAATGCAGTCTACTTGGTTGGAGGAAGTACTTGTAAATTGTTGTCTCACGCAGAAGGAGTGTTTGGGGGCCCTGGACAGTGGTGTGGGAGGCGGTGAATAGGCAGGTTATCTCCAGCACTTGCATGGGAATGCGCCAGGGGAAGGACAGTGGATGGTAGGGATGATGGAAGATTGAACCAGGATGTCACAGAGGGAACAGTCCCTTCGGAAAGTTGAGAGGTAGGGTAGGGGAGGGAAGAGGAGGGGAGGGAATAGGAGGGGAGGAGAGGGAAGAGGAGGAGAAAAAGTGTTTGATGGTGGGATTGCCTTGGAGGTGGTGGAAATGGCAAGGAACATGAGAAAACAACGTTTGATAAAAAAACATTATTAAAGCTTAAAAAGTTATTAAATATTAACTTATCTGAGTATTTAAAAAAAAATCAAAATAGCACCAGAGAGGGGAGTGAAACCGGATTAATTTGTCCCTGCAGAGCGGCAAATACCAGAGCCTCTGCAGTAGCACACGGTGGCCAAAATATAGAACTGCAGCATCACAGGTTGTCACATTAATGGGAAAATCCTATTAAAAAATGACGGGACATAACATAACATATTTAATCATATACAGTATATATAGATTGATGTAGCTAATTTCTGCAGAAACTGAGCAGCCCACGCACAGTTACAGTTCTGCTGTAGCTCCTGGCAGATACACTGCTTTATGCCATGAAGCAACACAGTTTCCAGTTTGACCAAGCAAGGCATAGAAATTTGATTGCACAGTGCTCATTTTACGGGCAAGAAACGGGTGCTGAAGGGTCCAATAAGATGTGCAGCGTGTGCGTGTTCAGTCTGCGCTGGAAGTGCACCGCACACCATATTGGTTCAGGATCCCTTAGTCGAGCAGGAGGCCTGGCTGAAACAGGCGATAGGCCCATCGCCTATGCAAATCAGCGGCCTAATGACTGATTCAGGCCACTTTGCCAAATTGGAGCACAACTGAGTGACTCGTGCTCTCAGTTTTCTCGGGTGTACAACAGCCAAACTGGCAGACCTTAAAGGGACCGCTGGAAGCCGCCGCCAAAAAAGTAAGTAGGAAGAGCAGTCCTGGCTCCTTGCTAAAACCGCCGCGGGCTGCTATTGGCCTGTGCTCACCCCTCCTCCTATTGACTGCCTCACTCCCACCTCCCAGAATTACCTGCTGCAATCGGTCCATGTCCCAGCCAACTGATCTCTCCCCCCTGGTGATTGGTCAGTGTCCCAGCCAACTGATCTCTCCCCCTGGCGATCAGTCCATGTCCCAGCCAACTGATCTCTCCCCCTGGCGATCAGTCCCTGTCCCAGCCAACTGATCTCTCCCCCTGGCGATCGGTCCATGTCCCAGCAACTGATCTCTCCCCCTGGCGATCGGTCCATGTCCCAGCAACTGATCTCTCCCCCTGGCGATCGGTCCATGTCCCAGCCAACTGATCTCTCCCCCTGGCGATCGGTCCATGTCCCAGCAACTGATCTCTCCCCCTGGCGATCGCCCCGTGTCCCAGCCAACTGATCTCTCCCCCTGGCGATCGGTCCATGTCCCAGCAACTGATCTCTCCCCCTGGCGATCGCCCCGTGTCCCAGCCAACTGATCTCTCCCCCCTGCCAATCGGTCCATGTCCCAGCCAACTGATCTCTCCCCCCTGGCGATCGGTCAGTGTCCCAGCCAACTGATCTCTCCCCCTGCCAATCGGTCCATGTCCCAGCCAACTGATCTCTCCCCCCTGCCAATCGGTCCATGTCCCAGCCAACTGATCTCTCCCCCCTGCCAATCGGTCCATGTCCCAGCCAACTGATCTCTCTCCCCTGCCAATCGGTCCATGTCCCAGCCAACTGATCTCTCCCCCCTGGCGATCAGTCCATGTCCCAGCCAACTGATCTCTCCCCCTGGCGATCAGTCCATGTCCCAGCCAACTGATCTCTCCCCCTGGCGATCGGTCCATGTCCCAGCAACTGATCTCTCCCCCTGCCAATCGGTCCATGTCCCAGCAACTGATCTCTCCCCCTGGCGATCGCCCCGTGTCCCAGCCAACTGATCTCTCCCCCCTGCCAATCGGTCCATGTCCCAGCCAACTGATCTCTCCCCCTGGCGATCGCCCCGTGTCCCAGCCAACTGATCTCTCCCCCCTGGCGATCGGTCAGTGTCCCAGCCAACTGATCTCTCCCCCTGCCAATCGGTCCATGTCCCAGCCAACTGATCTCTCCCCCCTGCCAATCGGTCCATGTCCCAGCCAACTGATCTCTCCCCCCTGCCAATCGGTCCATGTCCCAGCCAACTGATCTCTCCCCCCTGGCGATCAGTCCCTGTCCCAGCCAACTGATCTCTCCCCCCTGGCGATCAGTCCCTGTCCCAGCCATCTGATCTCTCCCCCTGGCGATCGAACAGTGTCCCAGCCAACTGATCTCTCCCCCTGGCGATCGGTCAGTGTCCCAGCCAACTGATCTCCCTCCCCTGCCAATCGGTCCATGTCCCAGCCAACTGATCTCTCCCCCTGGTGATCAGTCCCTGTCCCAGCCAACTGATCTCTCCCCCTGGCGATCGAACAGTGTCCCAGCCAACTGATCTCTCCCCCCTGGCGATCGGTCAGTGTCCCAGCCAACTGATCTCTCCCCCCTGGTGATCAGTCCCTGTCCCAGCCAACTGATCTCTCCCCCCTGGTGATCAGTCCCTGTCCCAGCCAACTGATCTCTCCCCCTGGCGATCGAACAGTGTCCCAGCCAACTGATCTCTCCCCCTGGCGATCGAACAGTGTCCCAGCCAACTGATCTCTCCCCCTGGTGATCGGTCAGTGTCCCAGCCAACTGATCTCTCCCCCCTGGTGATCAGTCCCTGTCCCAGCCAACTGATCTCTCCCCCTGGCGATCGAACAGTGTCCCAGCCAACTGATCTCTCCCCCCTGGTGATCGGTCCCTGTCCCAGCCAACTGATCTCTACCCCCTGGCGATCGGTCAGTGTCCCAGCCAACTGATCTCTCCCCCCTGGCCATCGGTCAGTGTCCCAGCCAACTGATCTCTCCCCCTGGTGATCGGTGAGCTGCCTCTGGGGCCATGCTTGGCGCCCGCCGCTCACCGCAAATATTCAAATGCAGCAGGCAGACCAACTTCCTATAGCTGTGCCACCAGCATCTTTCAGAGTGTGCCACTGCACCCAGATTACACCCGAATTCGAGCGTGTCCAATTTCTAGAGCTAATTTTTACAAATCCCTCTCGCAGATTTCAAAACATATTGGTCCTTAATTATTCATTGATCAATATCTGCTAAAAAGCACCTTTACCCACCTCAGTTTTTAGCCCTTTTGCCTCCTCTCCTGAAGACACTAACTCATGTAGGAACCTTCTGGTAACATCTGACTATTCTTCATACTTGGATCTGGATGGTGAATTTTGGTGAGCTACTTAGTTGTGGGGGCATCACTCAGTGTCGACAATACAAACTTCCAATCGGGATCTCTGCATAGCAACCAGGAGCAGACGCCCAGGACATTTCCCCCTCCCTAGCTCAGACTAAGAACTCCGTTTTACTGCCCCACTCGCAGCAAACTCAGCACAGACTGGGGATTTTCCTGGTCTGAATAGGTTAGTTCCACTTCATGGAGTGCACTCATCAACTAAGCCATTGGGATGGCTGTCTAAAGCATATTTTCAATATAGATGTGAATTAGAAAGATCTAATGAAAAGCAAGTACAAAGAATATACGGGTGAGGGGCTAACAGGGATTAGCACATACATGTCCATCTGGAAAACTAACGCAAACTGTTCAAAAAGTTGACAAAGTACCAAAACATTGACAATTGAAGAACAACCCTGATTATGCACCCATGACATGTGAAAATAAGGAATTACATGGACTTTGTAACTTGCGTATATGCAATGCTTCTTTACTTTCCCGTGAATGAATAAATAAAAAAAACTTCTACTGGATGGGAAAAGGAACACAAGTACTTTAAAGCCTGAAGGGGGAAATCTGAATGTTAAAGGCACAAAATTGGTGGTGTTTCATGGGGGGGATTCAGGGGGCATGTGTCCTGGAAAATGCTGAACTTTTACATTTAAAATTAGGTATTCTGGTTAATTTTAAGTACTTTTACCTTTCACAATTGACACATTTTTAATCTAAACAATGGTTTATTTAGATTCTCAACCGACCAACCAGATTTCCCCAAAAGTTACCTCAACAGTCACTCTCCAAAATCCAAAACTTGCCCCAATTCAAAGAGACACTGTACCCCATCCAACAACCCACCCTTTCACAGAGACACTGGTCCCGATATTAACTTCGAGGCCCGTGCGAGGGGGGAGGGAGGGGTAGTCCGATATCGTGTGGCAATATTTATTGCTGTATTTGCCTGACTTTTAATGATCCCGTGAATTGCTGTTCTGTTCTCACCTTGGTTTCAATGGCACGTTTCAGGAAGCCTGGGAAACCCTTGGATGCACTGTTAAATTGGAATGTAGGTTAAAATATCGCTGGAAATGATCGATCAACATGTTTAAATTGTTAACCCTCCTCTCCGGAAAGGGGTTATGTGCAACCAGCCAAGCGCACCTGAGTTAAACCCGGAAGTCAGCACGTTGGAGCCGGCTTTTGGACGCAAATGCATTTTCAGACACTTCAACGCCCCCCCACACCTAAACCCACACATTGCTCCAGGTTAAAATTCCCCTCAGGTTAAAAACGCTCTCCCCTTCAATTCAACCTGGCACTCTTCTCCAATTCCTTCCCCATTCAAGCTGACTATTCTTCTCTCCCTCCACCACCAGTTGAAGCTGGTACTCTTTTCCTCTTCTTTAGTTCTTACTGGCACCGTTCCCCACAGTTGATCGTGATACTCTCTACCTCAGCCTCAGTTCATTCGAGCTCTCTTCTCACCCTCTCAGTTAATGCTGAAACTCTGCGTCCCCACTTGGAAAGAGTAGACAAGGGTAATGTAGTAGATGTCACATGCTTGGATTTTCAAAGGCCTTTGATAAGATACTACGCAGTAGGCTCATGACAAAGGTTAGGGCATGTGGTGTCAGAGGAAAAATAGCTGAATCGATAGCAAATTGGCTAAAAAAATTAGAAAGCAGAGAGTAGGGGTAAAAGGTAGTTATTCAAATTGGAGGAAGGTAGAAAAAGGTGTTTCACAAGGATCAGTGCTGGGATCGCTGTTGCTCATAATTTACATTAATGATTTGGGCTTAGGAACAAGTAAATCAATATCAAAATTTGCAGATGATACCAAACTGCTAACATTAAAGAAGAATGCAACATAATACAAGAAGCCATCAGAAAACTTGCAGATTGGGCAGTTAAGTGGCAAATGAACTTTGGTAGGAAAAATAGAAACATCACCTACACCTTAGAAAAGAAGAAACTGAATGGGGTGGAAGTGGTTAGGATCTGGAATGCACTGTTGAAAGGGCGGTGGAGGCAGATTCAATCATGGCTTTCAAAAGGGAATTAGATAAGTACCTGAAGGAAAGAAATTTGCAGGGCCGCGGGGAAAGGGCGGGGGAGTGGGACTAGCTGAAGTGCTCTTGCAGAGAGCCGGCACGGGCGCGACGGGCCGAATGGCCTCCTTCTGTGCTGTAACCATTCTATGATTCTAAGAGCAAAGGGATCTAGGGATACAGGTGAACAATTCATTAAAAGCAGCATCACAGGTTATCAAAGCACTGGGATTTACTTTTAGGGGTATAGAATTCAAAAGTAGTGAAATTATGTTAAACTTGTATAGGAACCTGGTCAGGCCGCACTGTACTGTACACAGTCTGCTCTCCATACTATAAAAAGGACATAGAAGCACTGGAGAAAGTGCAAAAATGATTTATAAGCATGGTGCCAGAACTGAGCGATTACAGCTATCGGGAAAGATTGAACAGGTCGGGGCTTTTTCTTTAGAAAAGAGAAGGCTTAGAGATGACCTGACAGAGGTCTTTAAAATTATGAATGGGTTGGACAGGGTAGATGTGGAGAAAATGTTTCCACTTGTGGGAGAATCCAAAACCACAGGCCATAAATACAAGATAGTTACCAATAAATCCAATAGGGAAATAAGGAGAAATTTCTTTACTCAGAGAGTGATTAGAATGTGGAACACGCTACCACAGGAAGTGGTTGAGGCAAATGGCTTAGATGCTTTCAAAAGGAAACTAGACGAGTACATGAGAGGATTAAAAAGTTATGCTGAAAAGATGAGGTAGATGCAATGGGAGGAGACTCGTGTAGAGTATAACACCAGCACAGACTAGTTGGGCCAAATGGCTTGTTTCTGTGCTGTTTATTCCATGTACTGCTGAAACTCTGCCTCCCCACTCCCTCTCAGTTAATGCTAGAACGCTCCTTCCTCGCCCACCAAAAACACTGCTGCAGCTTCTGATCCATTCCAACTCCCTTTCTTTCCCCCCTCCCTCACCCCTTCATTGCCATTTCCTTCTCTTCCTTCCCCGCTCAGCTTCCCTGCTGTTTCTACCTGACTGCTGTTGATAATGGAAGAGATTTTAGCCGCTGTTCTGTTCATAAAAGAATTCCCACTTACATTATGCAGCAGTGGGAATCATTTCCATTAGCAGCAGGAGCCTCATAAGAGTTTCACTGTCTGCGTGAACACTGACCAATGGTGTAATGAATAACAGTGCATATATGTGTGATTATAAACAGCCACCTAGATGGAAGATTTCCTTTGGTCACTATGGGTGATTTTAACAGTTAAAATGGCCCAGGTTACATACCTGTCCTAGAGCTACTGAGCAGGTGGCAAGGTCACGCGGCCAAAGTCAGTGGGGTAATTTTTTACATATGTCATCGGCACCCAACTGCAATTTTAACTCGACGGCTTGAGCGGTAAGCCGCTGTAGCTTTCCCGTCAGGTGAAGACAACATGGAAGAGGATCAGGGCAAGAAGAGGCCCAAACAGGTACCTTTTTTACTTTCCTTATGGGGCCAGGAGGAGCATGAGCGTCCAACTGTAATAGATAAAGCTTAGACATTCCCTGTCAGGGACTCATCCCCTCTTCCAGATCCCGAGAGTCCCACAAGACGGCTCCAGCAGCCAATCTCACCACCTACCTGGTGTTGGTGCGCAGCCTCTGCGTAATTTCCTGCCGCTTCCCAACTGGTGGGATTTAAATAAGGCCCCAGAGTTAAAATAGCTCTGGTCTGACTTGTGAAGCAGAGGGTGAGTTTCTAACTCACACCACTACTCACTTGCCGAGAACTAGCCCGGAGTTAAATATAAGTGCAGCAAGAAGACTTCTTCTGACCATTATTTCTTATAAATCTTTCAGAACTCCTTTACAATTCTGCTACACATAGCAACCACAGGAAATCTCTCCAGTAGCAACAAGATTGTTTTTTAAAGTAGCTATGCCACGAAATAGTAGAATGCTGCTTCCATCTATGATTCCTCACATTGTGTGTTCCTCATTTCAGCCTAATCACCAGGAACGTGATAAGTTGGGCTCCCCTCCCAGCAAGGAATTGAAGGAGTGAAATTGGGTGCCTTTGCTCCTCCTAACGGGGCGCAAATGCTTACGATTGGGCGCGGCGCTGACATCAACTCCCGTCATATTCGGCGGGAGTTTGGCGGTGGCGCTACAGCATTGTGCCCCAATCTCCTTCGCCCGGAGATCATGACGTCATCACCATGCGCATCACCCCGGTAGCGCCCCGGACCCGAAATTGACTTCCGCCCCCTGCAGCAGCAGCGGGCGAAAACACCGACACCTGCAGGAGGCGTGCTTCAGGCGGCCGGCTGCTTCGGGGGCGATGATTAAAGGCGAGGTGGCCGAGGTAAGTAAAAAAAATACTTACCTTTCTTGTTCCGCTTTTTTTCGCGGGTTTCTGCCCGCCTGGCACTAATTTTCCAAACTTTTAAGATTTAGCGCCCCAAACGGAGCTATAATGAATTTCTCCCCCTGAGTCTTCCCAACATGGGAACTATGTGGAGAAATGCATGTACATTCCATTCATTTTATGAAATTTCAAATCTGTTCACTATCTACATATGATTGAAAATAGATTTTTTGAACCAATTTCAATTGACTTAAAAGGTAAATTACTTAGGCATAGCAACAGCTTAATACAATTTGAAATATTAATTTGCACATATCCAACATTTAACATTTTATGAAATATAGACTGAAACTTTACAGCAGTACAAAATCTTGAAACATTTAGTAATATCCAATATTTTGGTTACATGATCTGTGCTTCTGACAATCTTTTTAAGCAAAAGAATGCTGAAATATTGGGCGTTACAAATGCAAATGAATCCAAAATCTTTACAAAATGAGCCTCAAAGATAAAATGTCATTTATTACAAATACAATAGGGAACGGTAGCACAGTGGTAATGTTACTGGACTAGTAATCCAGAGGCTTGGACTAATGATCTGGTAGATGTGAGTTCAAATCCCACGATAGGCAGCTGGGGAATTTAAATTCAGTTAATTAAATAAATCTGGAATAAAAAGTTAATATCAGTAATGGTGACCATGAAACTATCGAATTGTCGTAAAAACCCATCTGGTTCACTAATATCCTTCAGGGAAGGATATCTGCTGTCTTTACCCAGTCTGGCCTATATGTGACTCCAAACCCACAGCAATCTGGTTGACTCTTAACTGCCCTCTGAAATGGCCTAGCAAGCCACTCAATTATAACAAACTGCTACAAGAAACAATAATAAGCACCACCCAGCAGTGGCTTCGGACACGAAAACGGCACGCCCAGTCCAGTTGACCCTGCAAAGTCCTCCTCACCAACATCGGGGGAACTGTGCCAATATTGGGAGAGCTGTCCCACAGACTAGTCAAGCAACATACTCACAGAATCAGACCTTTCAGCCAATGTCCCAGACTCCTCCATCACCATCCCTGGCTATGTCCTGTCCCAACGGCAGGGGTGGCGGCACAGTGATATACAGTCAGGAGGGAATGGCCCTGGGAGTCCTCATTTGACTCTGGACCCCATGAAGTCTCATGGCTTCAGGTCAAGCATGGGCAAGGAAACCTCTTGCTGATTACCACCTACTGCCCTTCCTCAGCTGATGAATCAGTACTCCTCCATGTTGAACACCACTTGGAAGAAGCACTGAGAGTAGCAAGGGCACAGAATGTACTCTGGGTGGGGGACTTCAATGTCCATCACCAAAAGTGGCTCGGTAGCACCACTGCTGGCCGAGTTGAGGTTAGATCAGATCAGCCATGATCTCGTTGAATGGCGGAGCAGGCTCGAGGGGCCGATTGGTCTACTCCTGCTCCTATTTCTTATGTTCTTATGTCCTGAAGGACACAGCTGGCAGACTGGGCCAGCTGCATGATGGCGAGGGAAAAACCTACTTGACCTCATCCTCCCCAATCTACCTGTTGCAGATGCATCTGTCCATGACAGTACTAGTAGCAGTGATCACCGCACAGTCCTTGTGGAGACAAAGTCCCGTCTTCACGCTGAGGACACCCTCCATCGTGTTGTGTGGCACTACCACCGTGCTAAATAGAATAGATTCAGAACAGATGTAGCAGCTCAAAACTGGGCATCCATGAGGAGCTGTGGGCCATCAGCAGCAGCAGAATTATATTCCACCACAATCTGTAACCTCATGACCTGGCATATCCCCCTCACTCTACCATTAACATCAAGCCAGGGGACCAACTCTGGTTCAATGAGGAGTGTAGAAGAGCATGCCAGGAGAAGCACTAGGTGTACCTAGAAATGAGGTGCCAACCTGGGGAAGCTGCAACACAGGACTACATGCATGCTAAACAACGGAAGCAGCATGCTATAGACAGGGCTGAGCGATCCCACGACCAACGGATCAGATCAAAGCTCTGCAGTCCTGCCACATCCAGTCGTGAATGGTGGTGGACCATTAAAGAACTGACGGGAGGAGGAGGCTCCATGAACATCCCCATCCTCAATGATGGCAGAACCCAGCACTCGAGTGCAAAAGACAAGGCTGAAGCGTTTGCAACCATCTTCAGCCAGAAGTGCTGAATGGATGATCCATCTCGGCTTCCTCCTGAGGTCCCCACCATCACAGAAGCCAGTCTTCAGCCAATTCGATTCACTCCACGTAATATCAAGAAACAGCTGAGCACACTGGATACAGCAATGGCTATGGGCCACAACAATATCCCGGCTGTTGTGCTGAAGCCATGTGCTCCAGAACTAGCCGCACCTCTAGCCAAGCTCTTCCTGTACAGCTACAACACTGGCATCTACCCGACAATGTGGAAAACTGCCCAGGTATATCCTGCCCACAAAAAGCAGGACAAATCCAATCCGGCCAATTACCGCCCCATCAGTCTACTCTCAATCATCAGCAAAGTGATGGAAGGTGCTGTCGACAGTGCTATCAAGCAGCACTTACTCACTAATAACCTGCTCACTGATGCTCAGTTTGGATTCCGCCAGGTCCATGCGGCTCCAGACCTCATTACAGCCTTGGTCCAAAAATGGACAAAAGAGCTGAATTCCAGAGGTGAGGTGAGAGTGACTGCCCTTGACATCAAGGCAGTATTTGACCGAGTGTGGCATCAAGGAGCCCTAGCAAAATTGAAGTCAATGGGAATCAGGGGAAAAAACTCTCCACTGGCTGGAGTCATACCTAGCACAAAGGAAGATGGTTGTGGTTGTTGGAGGCCAATCACCTCAGCCCCAGGACATCGCTGCAGGAGTTCCTCAGGGCAGTGTCCTTGGCCCAACCATCTTCAGCTGCTTCATCAATGATCTCCCTCCATCATAAGGTCAGTAGTGGGGATGTTCGCTGATGATTGCACAGTGTTGTTGGAGCTGCACTCATCCAGGCAAGTGGAGAGTATTCCATCACACTCCTGACTTGTATCATAATATGATAGAATTCTTCATTAAGATGGAGAGTGAAGTAGTTGACTCAGAGACTAGGGTCCTGAATTTAAATAAAGGAAACTACGATGGTATGAGGCGCGAGTTGGGTAGGATTGATTGGGGAATGTCACTCAAAGGGTTGACGGTGGATAGGCAATGGCAAACATTCAAAGACCGCATGGATGAACTACAGAATTTGTTCATCCCAGTTTGGCATAAGAATAAAACAAAAAAGGTGACTAACAAGGGAAATTAGGGATAGCATAAGATCCAAGGAGAGGACATATAAATTGGCCAGAAAAAGCAGTAAACCTGAGGATTGGGAGCAGTTTAGGATTCAACAAAGGAGGACAAAGGGATTAATTAAGAACGGGAAAATAGAATATGAGAGGAAGCTTGCAGGGAACATAAAAACTGACTGTAAAAGCTTTTATAGATATGTGAAGAGAAAAAGATTGGTGAAGTCAAGCGTTAGGTCCCTTGCAGTCAGAATCAGGGGAACTTATAATGGGGAACAAAGAAATGGCAGACCAATTAAATACATATTTTGGTTCTGTCTTCACAAAGGAGGACACAAATAACCTCCCAGAGATGTCGGGGAATATAGGGTCTGATGAAAGGGAGGAACTGAAAGAAATCAGTATTTGCAGGGAAATGGTGTTAGGGAAATTGACGGGATTGAAGGCCGATAAATCCCCAGGGCCTGATAATCTACATCCTAGGGTACTTAAGGAAGTGGCCCTAGAAATAGTAGATGCATTGCTGATCATCTTCCAACATTCGATGGAATCTGGAACTGTACCCATGGATTGGAGGGTAGCTAATGTTACCCCACTATTCAAAAAGGGTGGTAGAGAGAAAGCGGGGAATTACAGACCGGTAAGCCTGACATCGGTAGTGGGGAAAATGCTAGAGTCCATTATAAAGGATGTAATAGCTGAGCACTTGAAAAACAGTGACAGGATAGGACAAAGTCAACATGGATTTACAAAAGGTAAATCGTGCTTGACTAATCTACTGGAATTTTTTGAGGATGTAACTGGGAAAATAGATAAGGGAGAACAGTAGATGTGGTGTATTTGGACTTTCAAAAGGCTTTCGATAAGGTCCCGCATAAGAGATTAGCGTGTATAGTTAAGGCACATGGGATTGGTGGCAAGGTATTGACTTGGATAGAGAACTGGTTGGCGGACAGAAAGCAGAGAGTAGGAATTAATGGGTCTTTTTCCGAGTGGCAGGCAGTGACTAGTGGGGTACCGCAGGGATCGGTCCTTGGACCCCAGCTATTCACAATATACATTAATGATCTAGATAAGGGAACTAAATGTAATATCTCCAAGTTTGCAAATGACACAAAGCTGGGTGGGCGTGTGTGCTGCGAGGAGGATACCGAGAAACTCCAGGATGATTTGGACAGGTTGGGTGAGTGGGCAGAAGCGTGGCAGATGCAATATAATGTGGATAAATGCGAGGTTATCCACTTTGATGTCAAAAACAGAAAGGCAGACTATTATCTGAATGGCAATAGATTGGGAGAAGGGGAAGTGCAACGAGACCTGGGTGTCCTTGTGCACCAGTCGCTGAAGGTAAGCATGCAGGTGCAGCAGGCGGTGAAGAAGGCAAATGGTATGTTGGCCTTCATAGCGAAAGGGTTTGAGTATAGGAACAGGGATGTCCTGCTGCAGTTGTACAGGGCCTTGGTGAGACCACACCTTGAGTACTGTGTGCAGTTTTGGTCGCCTTATCTGAGGAAGGATGTTCTTGCCATGGAGGGAGTTCAGCGAAGATTCACAAGGCTGATACCACAAGGAATGACATATGAGGAGAGATTGGGTCGATTGGGCTTATACTCGCTGGAGTATAGAAGAATGAGAGGGGATCTCATCGACACATATAAAATTCTGACAGGTCTGGACAAACTAGATGCAGGAAGAATGTTCCCGATGGTCGGAGAGTCCAGAACCAGGGGTCATAATCTAAGGATAAGGGGTAAGCCATTTAGGACAGAAATTAGGAAGAATTTCTTCACCCAGACAGTGGTGAACCTGTGGAATTCTCTACCACAGAAGTTAGTTGAGGCCAAGTCATTAAATATATTCAAGAATGAGTTAGATATATTTCATAAAGCTAAGGGGATCAAGGGATATGGGGAGAAAGCAGGGACAGGGTACTGAGTTTGGATGATCAGCCATGATCTCATCGAATGGCGGAGCAGGCTCGAGGGGCCGAATGGCCTACTCCTGCTCCTATCTTCTATGTTTCTATGTGGTGGAAGCAGATTCAATAGTAACTTGCAAAAGGGAATTGGATAAATACTTGAAGGAAATAGATTTACAGGGCTATGGAGAAAGAGTAGGGGAGTGGATTTAGTTGGATAGCTCTACCAAAGAGCCGACATAGGCACGATGGGCCGAAAGGTCTCCTTCTGTGCTGTATCATTCCATGATTCTATGAATACACACGCAAACATACTTTTCACATACCTTGTTTATATTATAACACTTCCTGTGAAGGCAGCACTGTATTTGTATGAAGCAGTTTACATGCAGAAAAAAAGCAAAAATTAAATGAAGAAGAAACTAATAAAAATATCTGCAAGAGGGACGAAGGGAGTGAAAGAGAGTGGAAGCAAAGGACATAATGGGAGAAACAAAAGAGAATGAGATATGTGAGACAGAGAGAGAGAGCAAGAAAGGAGGAAAAGAAGCTAGGAAGAAAGAGAGTAAGGAAAGGCACGAGAGAGAGAATGGAAAGTCATAGAACCAAAAATACAAAACAGTGAGAAAAAGACAAACAAGATTTTTTGTAGTCTGAGATTTTTCGGTCTTGGCAGTCATCGCTGGTGTTATAGTGGCCCAGCGTTCATCACAGTCAATTTCCTATATGCGGTAATGGAGGGTTCTGAGTCTCCATTTCCTGTAGGTGACTATATATAGAATCGTGGAGATGCAGGCTTCAGATACTCAAAAATCCTGCATTGTCTGTTCTGACTAAGGATGATTCAAAACCAACGAAAGTCCTAAAAAATCATTTTACACACTGAAATGTTCTTAGGAACATAGAAGTGTACAGGACAAGAAAACATTACTGCAGTCCATCTGACTGGTCCCAAAGTTCAAAAAATACCACACTAAACTCCAACTCTTACAGCCCTCAATCACTTGTTCTGCCTGTCTAACTCCCTCTTGAATATGCCAATACAATATGCCTCTACTGTCTCCAATGTGCGGTCTATTCCACATATTCACCACCCTCTGTGTGACATAGTACAGATTATACAGATACTATACCGATAGTGGTGTATAAATGGACTGACTTCACAAGACAAAGATCATTCATGCCAGTGGTGATTCAGAACCATTTGTCTTTCTTACTTGTGAATCAAATCCAGTTATGTTTGTTACAGATGCAACAGTCTTCATTTAATTTATAAGGCATTTTTGCACTGCCCTTTCTTTTGAAAAAAATGGCTATACTTAAATATTTAGTCTCATAATTATGATTCCGTGCTGAGTAGAGGTCAGCTTACATCGTCTACATCAACATCTAACAAGCTGTTAATTATGCAATAATTTGTGTTTTAATTACTGCAGGATATTAAACAGCTAATTTTAAGCAATAATTAGTCATTTTTAATTATAAGAGGTTGTTAAACAGTTAATATTTATGTAATAATTAGTGATTTAGTGACATCAAGATATAACATTCTTGCAGTAAATCCAGCTACTACAGATATCTTTGTAATAAATTAATTACTAGATAAGTTTAATGAGAGATATGCATGTGAATTGTCAGTCACAAGAATAGAACCAAATTAAGCTAAACTTGCTTTGATAAAGGCACAAAATAACATGCTGCGTACACCCACCTTTAAAGTCCTTTCCAAAACCCATAGAGGAAGTGACGGCGCTCTTTCTATGTTCGCTGCTGCCAGATTTCTCTTTCATCATCTCATCATCACTGTTTGAATTAGTCGAGCCCATTTTCTTTCTTTTCTTCTGTCGAGGTGGTAGTTTTTGGGGGAAAGTGAACATTGGCACTATAACTAGAAGCATGGCAATCGCACAAAGCAAAAATCCACTCCACCTGCAAGGTTTTTTTGGGGGGGGAGGAACAAGAAAAGAATACAAGGCAAAAACATGATGAGAATTTGTTTTTGGATTATTGTGAGACACAAATCAATTCTATAATAAATATTGTGTTGGATCTAGAATTTCATTAAAAACATAAGAATAGGAAAATGTTATTGTATCAAAAGACACAAAGCTCAAATCTACATGATCAATATAGAATAGGCAAGGTCAAAAATAGATCATAAATAGCCTCCCTGCCAAAAGAAAATTGATACAGGAAGTTCTAGAAATTACATATTGGGCTCAATTTTCACCGGCCCGTGGAGGCGGGTTTGGAGGCGGGAGTGGTGTGAAAATAGCAGATTCGGGGGTCCCGAACCCATCCTGCCCCCAACCCGCCTCCATGCCAGTTTCGCTGGAGGCGGGTACCCGACCTGTGCTGGGACCCGCCTCCCCGAGGCGGGAAGGGGATTAGTGCCAATAAACTGCCTGTTAACAGGTAGTTAACAGGCAGTTTTTTGCCTAATCCCTATTTTTAGCCCTTAAGTGTGGGCTTCCCGACAGGTCCGAACCACGTCGATTTAGCGAGGCGGACCGTCGGTCTGGAGGGCTTGGAGGGGTCGAGATGTCCGGTGTGCAGGTGAGTGATGGGTGCATGAGTGCAGAGGTAAGTGTGTTTGGCGTGTGTAAAGTGTTTTAAGAACTTTTACTTACCTTAACTTTGTCCTGCAGGCTAGCTTCCTTAAGGTGTCGGGAGTCCCTCACATCCACGGCACAGAAAGCAGAATGGCCGCGGAGCTGTTAAAAGCTGCAGTCTCTGCTTTCTGTGCTGGATTGATTTCTAACTGAGTCTAAGTACAGGGACTCAAGTTAGAAATCATATTGTCAGTGTTTGCCTGCTTCACAGAGCTGTCAAACGCTGAAATTTCATCTGTCAAAAGCTCTTGACAGATGAAATTTCAATGGCTGACGTCACCTGTATCCAAGGGACCCCTGATTGGCTTGCTGAGCCCGCTGGGCGGGCTTAACAAGGTCAATCAAGGGAAAATACAGTGGGTTGGCTACAAGTCAATGGAGGCGGGACGGCAACCCAAAAAGTGGGAGTCCCGCCTCCATCACGTCCCCATTGACAAAATCCAGCCCATTATATCAATTCAATACAGATAATAAAACACTGTGGGGGCAAAATTGGCCTCGGTAGCGCCCGTTCTTTGGCGCTAAGAGTATCGTTAGGGTTCAAAAATAGCGTCTACGCCACGCATGCACACTTCTGACATGAAGCGCGCTGGATGCCATCTTGGTAAAGGGGTTAGTGCATGCACGCTTAATGCCTGCTGGAAGTATGCAGAGCAGGCAGACCATGATGTCAATCAGCGTGTGCACTGATTTGACACCAGCGCTGCCATTTTGGAACTCCACGCTCCAGCCGACGCCCTCTCTTAACCTCGCATAGCTGAACATGCGTTAAGCAGCATGAAGGACCCCCCACCAGCGCTATTTAAAGGGATTATCAACTTCTTACAGGTTAGTTGCTGGTTTATTTCCGCTGGCTGTTGCTACAATTCTACACAGTTTTGGTGCTTTCCATACTTGTTGCAAGTTTCAAAAGTTACAGGGAGTGGTGTGGCAGGTGCTGAAGTACTTTTTGCTGACTTCAAGGCTTCCGCACAAACCAGGTGCTCCCAGACATTGGTGCACTTGGAGGCCTTCCTCTTGGAATTGAGAAAGACTGGGAGAATGAGCAGAGGCCACGCAGAGCAGGACAAGCAGCTAGAAGAGGGAGGGGGAGGAGGAAGAGGAGGACGAGGAAGAGCAGGAGGCGAAAGAGGATGAAGAGGAAGGGAGGCTACTACCTAGACAGCCACTTTCTGCCCAGGCTGTACGTGAAGAACTAATTCAAGTGCGATACCAGTAATCTCAACCCCAATTCAACCAACAGTCCCACACTCCTTACCTTCCCTCTGTTACTGACCATCACATCGTCCTCTTGGCCCCAATGCAAAAATAAAAGCCAACACAAAATACACATTCCAAACCAAATTTATGAATTAAATTATTGCGTATTGCTTACAAACTTAAACTAATCATCCTTCTGCATTCCCAAGAGCCTGTCTCCGTGTGCCTTTGCCTGTCTGAATGCTCTGACGCTGTGCTACTCCAGTGGCTGCAGCATGGCTGGTGGAAGGCTGCTGACTTTCAGTGGAGGAGACTGCAGATGGCCTTGGAGGACGACCTCGAGCAGCTCTGGGCCTAGAAGGCCTGGCTTCAGACTGTACCATCTCGGCCTGGGCGAGAGCAGTCAGGGCTGGCTGGCTGACAGGCAACCGCAAGGGCACTGGTGGAGTGGCAGGGGTGGCATCACGAATGCTGTCATCTTGAGAGAGGACAGCAGGTTCGTGCTCCATGGGGCCACTGCCACTCCCCCAGGGTGGTGCCTCAGCAATGCTAGTAATCTGATGGAGGACAGATTGTTGGACTGCTGTGACACTCTGCAAGTCCCTTTGAACAATAGTATCCACAGCCATGATGGTCGGATTTTTGGTGGAAGCTGCTTGTGCTGCAATGGAAGCTGAGACATCGGCCATCAGATGGTGCATCATGCTTGGGTCCACAAGTGTGTTGATGGAGTTGACCACTAGTTCCTTGCTGGACAGGATCGGCTCGAAGCTCTAGGCAAAGCCCTATGCAAAGTTGCTGCCAGACTCCTCCATGCTCCTTGACATTGAATGCAGGCTTTCTGGCAGGCTTCCCAATACACAAAGCATTTTGTTGTGTACACCCATCAGCCTTCCCCATAGAAGTCCTCAACTGAGTTCTGTTCAGCAGAACTCGTGTGCGACCTCGCCCTCCGGCGAGCTGGAATCTGACTATCCTTGCCCCTGCCCCGGCGGCAGCGCACTTGTGCCCGGTGTCTCACTACCGATGTTCCCTACAAGCTGCGCTTTGGTCTGCGCGGCCTGTTTCTTTTCATTTAAATTTCTGTGCATGCGCGGTATGCAGTGAGCGGCCTGCGCAGGAGCTTTGAGATTACACACCTTAACGGGAACATTGCTCACCACATGCAGATCCTGCCTCTATGCTATCCTCAAAAATAGCGGACTGTCAGTATCTGAGCTGGTGAATGCGACTGTGAAATCGGGTGACGGTGTATCTTCATCATCACTGTCTTCTTGGTCTTCCTCCACTGCCTGGGCAGGTTGCACTTCTTGGGTATCTGAAAGGAAAAAGGGACAAGGATAAGATTATGGTGAGGGGAGAGGGGAAAGTAAGAAGTGCATGGTTACACCATGTGCAGCTTGTAAGTCAGAAGAGATTGTGAGATGAGGGGGAAGTGGGATGTGAGAAGGAGGATTAGGTGTGAGGATACCATCATCTTCAATAGATTCAGCCCCGAGGCTGGCCACGGATTCAGCATTGGCCCTTCCCATTATGGCCAGCACTGTTTCCTCCATGGGGGTTAGAACACGCAGGTGCGCCTCTCCATGTCCGGTTAGTTCCAGCTGCCTCCGATTGCATGCCAGCTTCTCCTGCAAGAGAGAGGGAAGTGTGTCAGTGAGTGTCGTGCAATATGTTTGGGTGATGTGGCTGTCATAGCTGATTAGCTGGCAGTGTGTGCAAACTGTGAGATTTGTTTTATTCGTTCCTGGGATGTGGGTGTCGCTGGCAAGGCCAGCATTTATTGCCCATCCCTAGGTGCCCTTGAGAAGGTGGTGGTGAGCCGCCTTCTTGAACTGCTGCAGTCCTTGTGATGAAGGTACTCCCACAGAAGAGATTGTGAGATGAGAGACTGTTAGGTAGGGAGTTCCAGGTTTTTGACCCAGCGACGATGAAGGAATGGTGATCTATTTCCAAGGCAGGATGGTGTGTAACTTGAAGGGTTGCTTGCAGGTGATGGTGGTGGAGGGAGTGAATGTTTAAGGTGGTGGATGGGGTGCCCTTCAAGCGGGCTGCTTTGTCCTGGATGGTGTCGAGCTTCTCGAGTGTTGTTGGAGCTGCACTCATCCAGGCAAGTTAAGAGTATTTCATCACACTCCTTACTTGTGCCTTGTAGATGGCGGAAAGGCTCTAGGGAGTCAGGAGGTGAGACACTCGCCGCAGAATACCCAGCCTCTGACCCGGTCTTGTTGCCACAGTATTTATGTGTCTGGTCCAGTTAAGTTTCTGGTCAATGGTGACCCCCCAGGATGTTGATGGTGGGGGATTCGGTGATGGTAATGCCATTGAATGTCAAGGGGTGGTGGTTAGACTCTCGCTTGTTGGAGATAGTCATTGCCTGGCACTTGTGTGATGCAAATGTTACTTGCCACTTATCAGCCCAAGCCGGAATGTCGTTCAGGTCTTGCTACATGCAGGCATGGACTGCTTCATTATCTGAGGAGTTGCGAATAGAACTGAACACTGTGCAGTCATCAACGAACATCCCCATTTCTGACCTTATGATGGAGGGAAGGTCATTGATGAAGCAGCTGAAGATGGTTGGGCCTAGGACACTGCCCTGAGGAACTCCTGCAATGATGTCCTGGGGCTGAGATGACAATTGGTAGGATATGGCATTTGAAGCTGCATTCACTGATCTTGACCACTCGTGTGAGGTCATTAAACTTCTTGCGGCACTGCATCCAGGTCCTCGGGGCTAAACTTCTGGCATTGACCTCTGCGGCTATCTGTTACCACTGCCTTGTTATTATGTGTTTGGCGGGCCTCCTGCTCCCCCCCCCGCCCTGCGGATACAGGACATCTCTCTGCCTTTCCACCTCCTCCACCAAGACCTCCAGTGCAGTGTCGGAAAACCTTGGTGCCCGCTCTCTCCCATGGTCAGCCATTGTTCTTTGTTGCACAACACTATTCCGAATGATCTCAGCACCTCCAGCAGCCACAATGCATCTTCCCTTTAAGAGGTGCAGGCTAACTTTAAGTAGTACTAGCAAGTAACAATATTGGGCCCCCTGCTGATGTGTGCAGCCAATGAACAGCGTGGTTAGCGTTGGCTGCATGCAGCAATAATTATAATGAGCAGGCAGCACGAAGTTGGTGAGCTGCCTGCATTACTTTGAACGGGCGCGGGGTAATCGCGCATCACAATCCCCACGCCCCTCTTCTGGGGCTATCCAATTTAGGCCCCACAGAGGCAAAAAGAATATTTATAGAAAGCAAGATTGACTCAGGCTAGTTTCAAAGGTACGGTGGCCTACCTCAGGAGCAAGACACAGTATAACCCCATTCCAGTCAAATAGTCAATCCTAACAAAAGTTGGTTGGTAATCAGTATCATTATTATCAATAAAAGAAATTAATTCAGCAGTCCTGTATCATGTTTAAACTGTGCAAAATGAGAGACAATCAACACTTATTACAAGTAAAACACCCCGGGGTAAAAATTCAGTTGGTTGCGCCTCCCGTTAGCGCCTTAAGAGGGCGCTAATGGGGCGCAAAGCCGCTAGCGCCCGGGCGCAGCGATGTTTGCGCCGCTCGGGAACTTAACTAGAGATTGTGCGGCGGCGCTAAACTTTACCGCCGCGACCACCTGCGCGCGCAGATTGTGACGTCATTCCATGGTGCAACGCCCTTGTGGCGCCCCGGAGCGGAAATTGAGTGGCGCCCCCTGCCTTACCGCCTGGCGCATCCAACGACCGGAAGACTGGAACGCTATCAATCGCTGTGGGGCTGTGGGGGGCGCTATTTAAAGGGGGCCTCTTCCTGTCTTTTTCTGTGGTTGACATTTATGCACCACTCGTTCTGAGAGAGAGAGAGAGATTCGGAGAGAGAGAAAGAGAGACTTCTGCATTGAGTCAACGCTTTGTGAGGTAGTTTTGCCTACTGATCCTAACTTCGCTGCCACTTTGGTTGCTGTCCTTCATTACTTTGCTTGCAAAGAGACTATGGGGGCTGCACTGATTGGGGGCGTCGTCCTGCTCCAGCTGAATCGGAGGACACAGAGACGCAGAGAGTGGTAATGATGGCCAGACGGAGGAGGGCCAACAGGCGTATGTACAGGAGAGCTTACCCTCCCAGGGTATATCGTGAACAGCTCTCCTACATTCATATGTCTGAGGAGCTGTGTTTGCGAAGGCTGCGATTCAGCAAGGAGGTGGTCACTGAGCTCTGCCACCTGCTGCAGCCAGATCTGCAGCCTCAACTGAGGTCCAGGACGTCTCTGTCGGTGGCAGTGAAGGTCACAGTTGCTCTCAACTTCTATGCTACTAGCTCATTTCAAGCTGCTGCTGGGGACCTCGCCAATATCTCCCAGTTCGCGGTGCATTGCTGCATCCGGCAGGTCACAATGCCCTCTTTAAAAGGAGACGAGAGTTCATCTCTTTCCCCATGACCGCAGACAAGCAGCGTGACCGCGCTCTGGGCTTTGCGAGGATAGCGGGCTTCCCCATGGTGCAGGGCGCCATTGACTGCACGCATGTGGCTTTGCGTGCTCCACATGAGAATGCCGAGGAATTCCGGAACAGAAAGGGGTTCCATTCCTTGAATGTTCAGTTGGTCTGTGACCACAGACAGCTGATACTCGCTGTCAATGCCCACTATCCTGGCAGCTGCCACGATGCTTTTATCCTGCGCCAGACTACTGTGGCAGAACTTTTCGAGGCACCGCATCAGCCAGTTGGTTGGCTTCTCGGGGACAAGGGGTATCCATTGAGCACCTGGCTGATGACACCGCTCCGTACGCCCAATACCCCTGCTGAGCTGCGGTACAATGAGAGCCATCAAGCTACCAGGAACATCATTGAGCGCACAATCGGCGTGCTGAAGCAACGGTTCCACTGTCTCGACCATTCTGGAGGAGCCCTGCAGTACTCGCCTGAGCGAGTATCCAACTTCGTAGTTGTGTGCTGCATGTTGCATAACATGGCAATCGTCAGGACCCAGCCAATGCCACCAGGCCTTGGAGCACCACCAGAGGAGGAGGAGGAAGAGGAGGAAGAGGACGAGGAGGATGATCATCAGCAGCACCAAGGCGGGAGGGCGGCCCACAATGATGAAACTGCAAGGGCCGTCCGTCAACGGCTGATAGCAAGCCGCTTCTAGGGCCCCTGCTGTGGAAATGGCTTCTGCCATTGCTAACAACATCAATGAACCCAGCACGCAACCCCTAAGCCGGCCAAGGCACCAATAATTCCAAACACCAAACATGTATATTTTGAATACAAAAACTTATTTATTTTACAAACTCTGTGTGTGTCATTTCCTCATGACAAACTCATAGAAATAAACACAAAAAAACAGTCAATAACATAACTGGTTCTCACAACCTGGAGATAATGTCCAAAACACTAAACAAAAGTTGGACCACGAACCTCGGCCTTTAATAAAAAAATGACCAGCATTTTGTCACACCTCCTACTTTTTGCCCTTCGAGGGTGATCTCCTTCCCTTGCGCACTTCCCCCCTTCTAACCCTACTGCTCCTCCGTAATGGGACCTCAGTGGCTGCAGCAAGGCTGGTGGAAGGCTGCTGATCGTCAGACCCTGACACTGCAGATGCCCCTGAAGGACGGCCTCGACCAGTTCTGGGCCTGGAGGGCCCGGCTGCAGACTGCACCAACTCTGCATGGGCGGCAGCAGTCTGTCCTACAGGCGGTGGCAAGTGCAGTGGAGAAGTGACAGTGTTGGCAGCAGGAATGCTGTCATCGTGAGAGAGGACAGCAACTCCCTGCTCGCCCGACACACTGGCACTCCCACGGGGCAGCACTTCAGCATCCGGAGCAATCTGCTGGAGCACAGATTGCTGGCCTGCTGCGGCGCGGTGAGAGCCCCGGGGACATGTGAACGAACCATCGAGGTTGGCAGCAGTCAGTGCTCGCGTGGCCTCAATCTGAGTCTGCATGAGAGCAGTCAGAGATGGGATCACGGCAGTCAGTGACTGAATTGCAGCACTAAGCGTTAGTGTGGCATCTGCCTGTGCTACAGCGAAGTGCTCCACACTCCTTGCCAGTGACTCAATGCATTTGGGCACCCTTCCCACTGCACCCATGAGCTCAGTGTGCATGCCCACCGCCTGGGTGTTCATTTCTGCGATCAGCCGCTCCTCCTCTGCGTCCATTGCAGTAGGAGTCTCTGGCATACTCTCCCTCTGGGGAGAAGGCCCCCGTTCTTCCCTACCCCCATGGCGTTGCTGCAGCCCGCTGGGTCCTGGAGCTTCACCCTCATCAGACCCTTCCCCCCTGCTCCCCTCCAGGGAAGGCGTGTTCCCAGTGTGGGCATGGGCTTCCTCGGGAGAGGGTGGCACTGATGCTCCGGCTTCCTCTTCCTCCTCGGCTGCAGCTTCACTCTCAGTGGCAGCTTCAGGGCCCGTCTCCTCAGCTGGTGAATCACCATCTGAAAGCAGGGAGGTACAAGAGTGGCTTTAGCGTGAGGACAGGGTGGCAGTAAGGGAGGAATAAGTGCAGCGAGTTAGCAAGTTGGATTGAAAGTGTCAAAGGCTGGTGTTGTGAGGGACAAGTGGAAGGACAGAGGACAAAAAGGTGATGACCTTACCATTGCTGTCCAGAACGGGGTCGGCGTCTCCAGTGGCGACGGGACCGATCACCCGGCTTGCCACAATCCTGTGGACGCGCTCCTCAAGATCGCTGAGGGGTTGCAACTGAGGCCGCCCTCCACCTGTCCGTTGCTGCTGTCTCCTATTATGCGCCAGCTTGGCCTGCAAGAAAAAGGACAGCATCTGAGTAAATATACAGCCATGGTCTTGCCTGATGTGCCTCCCATAGGTGAATAGCCCTTACTGTATGCAGCCATGGTCTTGCCTGTTGTGCCTCCCATAGGTGAATAGCCCTTACTGTATGCAGCCATGGTCTTGCCTGATGTGCCTCCCATAGGTGACTAGCCCTTACTGTATGCAAAGTGTGGAATGTGTGTGTGTGTTTCATGAAAGGGCCATAGGTGTTGGATGAGTGTTGTGCATTGGGGTTTTAAGACCCTCTGGCCATAGAGTGAGGTTGAGATGGAGGGATGGAGAGGTATTGAGAAAAAGCCACTCACCCTGACGACCCGAGTGAGGTCGTTGAACTTTTTGCGGCATTGAACATGTGTCCTGGGCACCATGCTCCTGGAGGAGACGCTCTGAGCCACCTCCCTCCACACTCTTCTGTACTCGCGTGGCAAAGGCCTCCTGCCACTCTCAGGGAAGAGTATACATCTTCTGCGCTCCACCGCGCCAACCAGAGCATCCAAGGCCCGCTCGGTGAAGCGATGAGCTCGTTCTCTCACCCTCTCCATCCTTGGCAGCAAAATGGATTCACAGGTCTCTCCAGGCCGAGATTCAAGGCTGCAATGAGCAGGGTGTGGCTGGGGAGCAAGTTGCCCCCCCCCCCCCCCGCCTTAAGAACTGGCCGGCGCCAGTATGTCTGTGTTCCCTCGCTAACTGGCAGCACCTGCGCTGCGCTCGCGCGCTGAGTTAGCGCCTCACTGCTCGGCCTTTGCGCCTTAAGACAGGTGTGCAGCGCCTGATTTAGCTCTCCACTCACCTCCCGGGGCGGTAAAAGTGAAGTTTCCAGTCAGTGGCGATAATTAGCGCCAGGCGCTAATATTTGCGTCCAGACGATATTTGCGCCCCAAACGGGGCGCGACCTAATTTTTCCCCCCCCAATTCTTACAATAATGGTATGCTTGAAGAATACAAAATGTCTGATTTTCATATGGGAGCATCTCTATAAAGGATGTGCTGCATTAGCCTTTTCAAATCTAACATCAATGAATGATTGCAATGGACAGTTTCAATGTTTGCTAAGAGTCAGCAGGTTCCTCTCTCCCAAACAGAAATTGACAACAATGAGCCTTTAACTGGGTCAGGAATTAGGACTGTAACAAGTGTAAGACAGAAACAATCAACTCTGTTAAACTCTCTGCCACAATGTGCCTCCCACTGACCCTAATTGTTCCAACAGTTTGCATTGACTTGGGTTTTCCCAAATCATTTCATCTCCTGAGGGACACACATTACCACAAGTAAAAACAAGGAGCCTTGGATTTAAACAGCAACAACTCATATTTATATAGCGCCTTTAACATAGTAAAACGTCCCAAGGCGCCTCAAAGGAGCACTATAAAACAAAATTTGACACCGAGCCACACAAGGAGATATTGGGGCAGAAAAGAGGTAGGTTTTAAGGAGCGTCTTAAAGGAGGAAAGAGAGGTAGAGAGGCGGAGAGGTTTAGGGAGGCAATTCCAGAGCTTAGGGCCTAGGAGCTAACGAGAGCGATGAATTTAAAGTAATTAAGATCACTAGAGAAAAAGTACTTCAGAAACTAATGGGACTAAAAGTTGACAAATCCCATGGACCTGATCGCCTACATCCTAGGGTTCTAAAAGAGATAGATTTTTACAGAGTCAGCTGTGGCTCAGTTGGTAGCACTCTCTCCTCTGAGTCAGAAGGTTGTGGGTTCATGTTCCACTCCAGGGACTTGAGCGCAAAAATTTAGGCTGACACTCCAATGCAGTGCTCAGGGAGTGCTGCACTGCCGGAGGTGCTATCTTTCGGATGAGATGTTAAACCGAGGCCCCGTCTGCTCTCTCAGGTGGATGTAAAAGATCCCATGGCACTATTTTGAAGAAGAGCAGGGGGGTTATCCCTGGTGTCCTGGCCAATATTTATCCCTCAATCAACATAACAAAAACAGATTATCTGGTCAGTATCACATTGCTGTTTGTGGGAGCTTGCTGTGTGCAAATTGGCTGCTGCGTTTCCTACATTACAACAGTGACTACACTTCAAAAGTACTTCATTGGCTGTAAAGCACTTTGGGACGTCCGGTGGTCGTGAAAGACGCGATATAAATGCAAGTCTTTCTTACTTTCTATTTTTAGATTTTTGGACTCTAGAGGAATCAAGGGATATGGGGATCGGGCGGGAAAGTGGAGTTGCGGTCGAAGATCAGTCATGATCTTATTGAAAGGCGGAGCAGGCTCGAAGGGCCATATGGCCTACTCCTGCTCCAAATTCTTATGTTCTTATGTAAGAGTTGGCTGCAGATAGTGGATGCATTGGCTGTGATCTTCAAAAATTCCCTAGATTCTAGAACGGTCCCAGCGGATTGGAAGGTAGCAAATGTAACCCTGCTATTCAAGAACGGAAAGAGAGAGAAAATAGGGAACTAGAGAGTAGAGATAAACGGGTCGTTTTCAGGTTGGCAGGCTGTAACTGGTGGGGTGCCGCAAGGATCAGTGCTTGGGCCTCAGCTATTTACAATCTATATTAACGACTTAGATGAAGGGACTGAGTATAATGTATCCAAGGTTGCTGGTGATAGAAAGCTAGGAGGAAAAGTAAGCTGTGAGGAGGACACACTGGGCTAAAATTTCGGGGGTTTAAAGCCACCCGTTACACCAGATTCGGGGGGAAAAATGGCGGCCGCCACTCTTCCGCCTGCTGCCAGCGGTTCCCGTGACGGCCACCGTTTTTGTGTGGCCAGCAGCGCTGCCGATGTCGGTGCTCGTCAAAATTATGTAGATGATGCAGATCGTGACGTCAGTGAGTGTGCAATGCTCAACTGACGCCCGATCTGCGAGTTTTGAACTTCGCCGCTCCACTTACCGGCATGCCTTAAGTGCGACCAGCTGAGCAAGCGTTGACCAGCAGGAAGGAGGCTCCAGCAGTGGTATTTAAAGAGATCATTAGCAACCACTTGCACCTGACATGTTTCTGCAGTTTGACTGGCTCTGGGCAACTTTCTGCAACTCCAGCAGCTTTATTAACTTCTTTCAAGGTTCTAAGGTAACAGAGAGTGTTGGGGAAAGTGGAGAACACCTTCATTCTGATTTAATGGCTTCTGCTCACAACACTTGCTCACATTCATGGGGGCTGTACTGGTAGTCCCCCTCGCACCCGAGTATCTTAGCGAGAGGGAGCGGAGGCAGCGACGAAGAGATGATGCGCGCAGAGGGAGGCGGAGGAGGGCTCTCAACAGGAGGCCTTACCCACCTAGGGTCTTCTGAGAGCACTTCTCTTATATCCACTTAAGCAAGGAGCCGTGTATTAGGAGGCTCCGCTTCACCAAGGAGGTGGTCCTAAAATTCTGCCACCTCCTGCAACCAGACCTGCAGCCTGAGAGCAGGGTGACCACGGCTCTCCCAGTGGCAGTCAAGGTCACCGTGGCCCTCAATTTCTTCGCCAGCGGATCCTTCCAGTCTGCAGCAGGAGACATAGCTAACATCTCACAGTTTGCCGCCCATTGCTGCATCCAGCAGGTCACCGCGGCTCTCTACACCAAGAGAAGGGACTACGTTTTCTTCTCTCTGAGCAGAGAAGCAGGACTAGCGCGTATGTGGCTTTGCCAGGATAGCGGGCTTCCCCATGGTGCAGGGCGCCGTCGACTGCACCCACGTGGTTTTGCAGGCGCCACATAACAATCCTGAGATTTTCCGTAACCGTAAAGGCTACCACTCACTTAATGTGCAGTTGATGTGTGACCACGCCCAGTGCTTCCTGATGGTCAATGCCCACTATCCTGGCAGCAGTCATGATGCCTTCATCCTACGTCAGTCCGGTGTGCCAGCAATCTTCCAGCCACCACATGAAACTCGAGGGTGGCTGCTTGGAGACAAGGTCTATCCGCTCTGCACCTGGCTGATGACTCCCCTCTGCAACCCCACCACTCGTTCCCAGCACTCTTCTGATAAGAGCCATGCTGCCACCAGGAACATCATCGAGCAGACTATCGGGCTACTGAAGCAACGGTTCCGCTGCCTTGACTGCTCGGGGGTAGCCCTCCAGTACTCACCGGAGCGGGTGTCTCATTTCGTGGTGGGCTGCTGCATGCTTCACAACTTGGCCATCATGAGGGCACAGCCCTTGCCAGCAGGGATTGCGGGACCACCTCAGGAGGAGGACGAGGGAGAGGAGGAGGAGGAAGAGGAAGATGAGCAGGAGGAGGAGGACGAGGAGGGAGGAGGCAGGTAGCCAAACCCATTTCCAGACAGGCTGTCCGTCAACACCTCATCAGACTCCGATTCCAATAAATGAAACCCCAGATCCCCGTTGCTCACCACATCCCCATCATACCATCCCTCTGTCACGAAATATCACAGCGTCCTCCTGGGCACAAAGCTGAAATGAGAGACACCACAAAAGGTTCCAAACAAAATTAATAAATTTATCAAAAAACAGTTTACACATATGATATCAACTAATCACCCTTGTGCAATCCTTAGTGCCTGTCGTTCGGGTGCCATTTCCTGATCTAGTGCTCCTACGAAGTGCTCCCCCAGTGGCTGCAGCATGGCTGGTGGAAGGCTGCTGTGTTTACGTGGCCAAGACTTCAGATGGCCTTGCAGGATGACCTCGAGCAGCTCTGGCCCTAGAAGGCCCGGCTGTAGACTGCACCACCTCGGCATAGGCAGAAGCAGTCTGGGCTGGCTGGCTGACAGGCAGCAGCAAGGGCAATGGTGGAGTGGCAGTGGTGGGAACAGGAATGCTGTCATCCTGAGAGAGGACAGCAGGGTCCTGCTCCACTGATCCACTGCCACTCCCCCGGGGCAGCACCTCAGCATCCCTAGCAATCTGTTGGAGCACGTATTGCTGGGCTGCTGCGACACCCTGCAAGCCCCGGTCGACACTGGTAAACCCAACCACAATGGCAGCAGTCTGATCTTGGGTGGCAGCAAGCTGAGACTGCATTAGAGCGGTCTGCGCTTCCGCTGCAGCACTAAGACGTTGGGCCGCTTCCGCCTGTGCTGCAATGGCAGCTGCAACATCGCCCATCACACCCAGCATCATGTCTGGGTCGACACGGTCTCTTCGGGAGTTTTCCATCATTCCCAGCCTGGAAATCCTGGACTCCAAGCTCTGCGCAAAGGCCCATGGAATGTTGGAGACTCTTCCATGCTTCTTGACATTGTCAAGAAGCTCTGTGGCAGGCTTGCCATTGCACCTGGCAGTTTGGTGTGCATGCCCATCACTCTTCTTCTGAAGGTCTCCCCATCAAGGTCCTCATCTGAGTCGTGTGCAGCAGAACTCACGCGCGAACTCACCCTCCGGGGAGCTGGCCCCCGAACTACCCTATCCCCCGGTCTTGCTGCAGCCCACTCGTGCCCAGCGCCTCACCCTGTGCAGATCCCGCTTCTACACTAGTCTCTAAATTATGCGCAGTGCCAGTTTCTGAGTTGGTGTCTGCGAGTGACACATGCAGTGACGCTGTGTCTTCTTCTTCTCCCCCCTTTCTCTCCTCCATCGCCTGGGGGACAGGCTGGTCTGGTGCATTAGCTGAAAGCAGAAAGGTGAGGGAAGAGGGGGGAAGCAAGATATGCATGCATACGGCATTAGTAGCTTAAAAGTGAAAAGAGATTGTGGGATGAGGGGGAAGTGGGATGTGAGAAGAAGGATTAGGAATGAGCATACCACTGTTGTCCCCAAGGGCTTCAAGCTTGCCAGTTGCCACGGCCTCCATGATCTGCCACCCAATCATCTCCAGCACTCGCTCCTCCAGTTGGCTGAGATCCTGGATGGCAACTTGCCCCGCCCCCATCACATGTCTGCCGCTGCTCCCTCCTGTTATACGTGACCTAGGCCTGCAAGAGAAAGGAAAGTGTGTGAGTAATTGTGGTGCAATGTGTTTGGGCGATACGCCTGTCATAGTTGAATAGCTGTCAGTGTGTGCAAGGTGTAAGTGTTGCAGCAGTGGTAAGGTTGTGAGGGTGAAGTGAAGCTATGATTGTGAGGTCTGAGTGGGGATCGGTAGCGATTGTTGGTAGGTAAGTGATGGTGTGGTGCATTGAGCAGTGTGTGAGGTTTGTGGTGCAGATGCTGGGATACGGCATTTGCTGAAGCCTTCACTCACCTTGACCTGCCGTGTGAGGTCATTAAAATTCTTGCGGCACTGGATCGCCGACCTGGGGACCACAGTGCTGGCCATCACATAGGCGGCTATCTCCTGCCAGAGCCTTCGAGATGTATGGGACGAGGGCTTCCTGCCAGTCTGCGAGAAGAGGACAGCCCACCAACATTCCAAGGCCACCACCAGTGCTTCAGAGCCACGTCGGAGAATCTGCAGGCTCTCTCCCTATGCTGAGGCTCAGCCATCTGCTTCCAATGCCATCTTCTTCCAGGTGAAGTTGGAACTGGATTGACAATGAGGTGCTGTAGCATCACTGCACCTCCCCTTTAAGTACTGAATAAAGCCTGTGCGAAACATGACTGGGAATTAGACTGGGCCCGATACTGGCCCACCTGGTGAGCGGTAAGCCAATGAGCAGCGGTTTTAGTGCTGAGATCAAGACGATAATGATGGTAATGAGGTCTGAGCACAAATTTTGTGTGCTACATAGACCATTTTGACCCGGCACAGCTTAACATCATTGGGCCATGACACCGCCCATTTTGTGGCCATATCCAATTATTAGCCCAAACAGCCTGCAAAGGGATATAGAAAAGGTTAAATGAGTGGGCAATAAGGTGGCAGATGGAGTATAATGTGGGGAAATGTGAGGTTATTTACTTCGGTAGGAAGAATAGAAAAACAGAATATTTTTTAAATGGTGAGAAACTATTCAATGTTGGTGTTCAGAGAGATTTAGGTGTCCTCGTACAGGAAACACAGAGGTGGGTATTTTGAGGGGGGGGGGGGTCAGCAGGGCGCTTTTGGTGGCGGGTCGGGTGGGGGGAAAAAATGTTTTGACAGTGGGTAGGGAACCCACTGCCAACCCGCCGCCACGCTAGTTTCCCAGATGTCGGGTCTGTCATCGCTGAACAGACCCGACACCAAGCGGTGGGGGAGGCAATTTAGATGATTAAGAGCTTGTTAACAGACACTTAAAAACTATGTTAAGCTCACCTTTAAATTTTGCGAGTTCGTCCACGGGTTCCCCGCTGCTCGGGAATCACGTCAGGTAAGAAGGTCGGGAGTTGTGTCACCATGGGACCATTTCTTAACTTGACAGCTGAAAATGGTCTATAAAAGCTCCCATTTCATAGCTGTTCACTTTCCAAGGTCAGAAGCTGTTGCTCACTGCATTTGGAAGACGAATTGAGCTTTATGCAGCTTGCAAGTGTTTGGAGCAAACTCTCTATCCAGTGTCACCTCATTGGAACAACCTCTCTCACCATTGACAAATCGCTTCTGTCATCTCAACCTCACCTGCCATCTATTCCATCAGCATAGGTATGGTTTAAAAAATCTCACCTTGGTCCTCAGAATCCCACCACAATCAGCCCCAACATCAGCAGCACCAACAACAACATCCAACCTTCTCCGCAATCAACTGATGCTGCACAGGACACAGGGCATCAGCACCCAACCATGTTGCTGGCCGGGAGGCCAGGGATGGCCTCACCATGGCCAGATTTACTTCACTTGACACTGTCACCCTGGCTGCCACGTGATGCGCCAGGTTGGCACCACCCCACACCAACACCATAAAGCATCCCTACAATGCCCAAGCCATTCCTTTCACACTCACCACCATTGTGCGGGTACCGTTATGTCTCACCATTCACTGCAACTCACTAAGACACTTCCAAAGGTGCACACAAATCTGTCCAAGAACGCAAAGTGTGGAAAATAAAGATATTAATGTTTGACAGCACATTAACAGAAACTTCACATGAACATTGGCTAAAACACCCAAGTGCCTACCCTTGTGTGTTGTTAGTTGGTATGATTGGACTAGGATGAGGGTGAATGTGAGGGGTGGTTAGTGAGATGGGGAAGTGATAATGTAGATAGAGAGAGATGGGTGGAGGTGAAAGGTAAGTTGATGTGAGTAAGGATGTGCAGGAGTAGGGTAGGGAAGGCAGAGTAATGGGGATGTGATGAGTGGCACAGCAGGATGAGGTTGAGTGTGGCTTTGCAGTAACCATGATCTACTGAGATCATTGAAAGGTTTGCGTCACTGCAGCCTGGTCCTCCTAACAACATCCCTGCTTGTGTCCTCCTGTGCAATGTGCAATCAGGCTGTGTTGATCTCCTGGGGTGATCTCTTCCGCCCATTGGAAGGGAAGAGGACCTCCCTGCATGCTGTGACTCCCTTCATAAGCATATGGAGGGAGTCATGGGAGAGCCTGGGTGCAGCCGTGCACCTCTGTGCAGTGCTTGTCAGTGTTTACAGCACCTCAAAGCTGTAGAACACTGACAGCACAACTGTCAAAATCAATTTGCACATGGTCCCTTTAAGGAAACCGGCTGATGACGCGTCATCAAGTGACATCATCATCAACAACAACAACTTGTATTTATATAGTGCCTTTAACGTAGTAAAACATCCCAAGGCGCTGCACAGGAGTATTTTAAGACAAAAAATTTGACACCGATCCACATAAGGATAAATTAGGGCAGGTGACCAAAAGCTTGGTCAAAGAGGTAGGTTTTAAGGAGCGTCTTAAAGGAGGAAAGAGAGGTAGCGAGGCAGACAGGTTTAGGCAGGGAATTCCAGAGCTTAGGGCCTAGGCAAAAGAAGGCACGGCCACCAAAGGTTGAGCGATTATAATTAGGGATCCTCAAGAGGGCAGAATTAGAGGAGCACAGATATCTCAGGGGGTTGTGAGGCTGAAGGAGATTACAGAGATAGGGAGTGGCGAGGCCATGGAGGGATTTGAAAACAAGGATGAGACTTTTGAAATCGAGGCGTTGCTTAACCAGGAGCCAATGTAGGTCAGCGAGCACAGGGGTGATGGGCGAACGGAACTTGGTGCGAGTTAGGACACGGGCAGCCGAGTTTTGAATGACCTCAAGTTTACGTAGGGTGGAATGTGGGAGGCCAGCCAGAAGCGCATTGGAATAGTCAAGTCTAGAGGTAACAAAGGCATCAATGAGAGTTTCAGCAGCGGATGAGCTGAGGCAAGGGCGGAGACGGGCGATGTTACGGAGGTGGAAGTAGGCGGTCATTTTTAAGCTGCAGATATGCTAATTTCAGGGTCAAATATGACACCAAGGTGGCGAACAGTGTGGTTCAGCCTCAGACAGATGTTAGAGAGAGGGATGGCGTCAGTGGCTAGGGAACGGAGTTTGTGGCGGGAACTGAAAACAATGGCCTTGGTTTTCCCAATATTTAATTGGAGAAAAATTTTGCTCATCCAGAACTGTATGTCGGACAAGCAGTCTGACAATATAGACACCGTGGAGGGGTCGAGAGAAGAGGTAGTGAGGTAGAGCTGGGCGTCGTCAGCGTACATGTGGAAACTGACGCTGTGTTTTCGGATGATATCGCCAAGGGGCAACATGTAGATGAGAAACAGGAGGGAGCCAAGGATAGATCCTTGGGAGACACCAGAGGTAACGATACGGGTGCGGGAAGAGAAGCCGTTGCAGGTGATTCTTTGGTTACGATTAGATAGATAAGAATGGAACCAGGCGAGTGCAGTCCCACCCAGCTGGACGACAGTTGAGGCGTTGGAGAAGGATGGAGTGGTCAATCGTGTCAAAGGCTGCAGACAAGTCAAGAAGGACAAGGAGGGATAGTTTACCTTTGTCACAGTCACAAAGGATGTCATTTGTGACTTTGATGAGAGCCTTTTCGGTACTGTGGCAAGGGCAGAAACCTGATTGGAGGTAAGGGTGGAGGAGACAGGGGAGAGGGGTTTAAGAAGACGGTTAGCAGTAGAGAATAGGAGCCGGGGTTTATCTTTGCATTCCAGAATGATTCTGGAATAGTGAACAATTTTGGCAGATGAGAGCAGGACCCGATAGTGCTTTATGTGGTCCAGCCAGATCCGGCGGTGAATGGCTAAACCAGTTGTCTGTCATATCTGTTCGAGTCTGCGTCCCTTGGACTTAAGGGAGTGAAGATGAGAGCCATACCAGGGGGAACGGCCAAGGTGAGAGAGAGTAATTGTTTTAGTAGGGACTAGGGCATCAAAGATAGTGGTGAGGATGTGGTTGAGCAGATCGGTAGCTGCATAAATGTCATGGTGAATGGAGGGCCAGAGGCTGGACAGTTGGGATTTCATAAGTGCAGTTTTAAGAGAGCTGGGAGAGAGTTTTTTCCAGGGGCGGACACAGAAGGAAGTAGGGTTGAGGGGGGGGGGGTGGGTGGAAGGGGGGTGTAGGTGGAGAACGATATGAGGAAATGGTCAGAGATGGCCTTATCTGCAATTGACATGATGGGAGTAGCGAGGCCACGAGAGATGGCAAGGTCGAGAGGGTGGCCATGAATATGGATGGGGGAGTTTACATGGAGGGAGAGATTAAGGGATGATAGGAGGCTAGTGAACTCAGAGGAGAGAGAGCATGATGAATTGAGATGGAGGTTGAAATCTCCGAGGATGAGAAGTCATTCGGTGCAGAGGCTGAGGGAGGAGAACAGTGAAGGTATATCAGTAATAACATTTTTATGGTACTTGGGTGGGCGGTAGAGAACAAGAATTTTAAATGAGAGGTGAGAGAGGTGGAATAAAGTGAGATGCTCAAAGGAGGAGAAACTGCCGGAGGAATAGGGGGACAGACTTGGTGATTTGGTGATGAGAGTCACACCGCCACCACGGCGGTCTGAGCGGGGCAAGTGGTGGAAGGTATAGCCAGGTGGGGAGGCTTCATTTAAGGGTAAGGTGTCATCACCTCTCAACCAAGTTTCCGTCAGGGCCATGATATCGATGCAGTCATCCACGATAAGCTCATGGATGGCAAGGGCCTTTTTCGCAAGTGAACGGACATTCTGGAGGGAGATGCGGAGAGGGTCGGTGATGGCTGCCCCACTGCCAGCAACATCATCAGACCTGCTTCCTTCAATTGGCCAGGAAACGCACTGGGCCGGCTTAACAAGCCCAATAAGTGTAAGATCACTTTGGACAGCGGGCTGGAGCCAGCAGCGGGGTCGCAACCCCCCACCGACCCTGGCCTCACCGGACCTGCCGAGGTTGGGGAAATCGCGGCCAGAGAGTTAGCATGCAGGTACAGCAAGCAATTAGGAATGCAAATGGCATGTTGGCCTTTATTGCAAGGGAGTTGGAGTACAAGAGTAAGGAAGTCTTGCTACAATTGTACAGGGCTTTGGTGAGACCACAGCTGGAGTACTGTGCACAGTTTTGGTCTATTTATCGGAAGAAGGATACACTTGTCTTAGAGGCGGTGCAACGAAGATTCACTAGATTGGTTCCTGGGATGAGAGGGTTGTCCTATGAGGAGAGATTGAGTAGATTGGGCCTATACTCTCTGGAGCTTAGAAGAATGAGAGGTGATCTCATTGAAACATATAAGATTCTGAGGGGGATTGACAGGGTAGATGCTGAGAGGTTGTTTCCCCTGGCTGGAGAGTCTAGAACTAGGGAGCATAGTCTCAGGATAAGGGGTCGGCCATTTAAGACTGAGATGAGGAGGAATTTCTTCACTCAGAGGGTTGTGTATCTTTGGAAATCTCTACCCCAATGAGCTGTGGATGCTGAAACGTTGAGTATATTCAAGGCTGAGATAGATAGATTTTTGGACTCTAGGGGAATCAAGGGATATGGAAGTCGAGCGGGAAAGTGGAGTTTAGGTCGAAGATCAGCCATGATCTTATTGAATGCCGGAGCAGGCTCGAGGGGCCGTATGGCCTACTCCTGCTCCTAATTCTTATGTCATCGCAGAGTAGCATGTAGATGAGAAATAGGAGGGGGCCAAGGATAGATCCTTGGGGGACACCAGAGGTAACGATGTGGGAGTGGGAAGAGAAGCCATTGCAGGTGATTCTCTGGCTACGATTAGATGGATAAGAATGGAACCAGGCCAATGTAGTCCCACCCAGCTGGACGACGGTGGAGAGGTGTTGGAGGAGGATGGTGTGGTCAACCGTGTCAAATGCTGCAGACAGGTTGAGAAGGACGAGGAGGGAGAATTTACTTTTGTCACAGTCACATAGGATGTCATTTGTGACTTTGATAAGAGCTGTTTCGGTACTGTGGCAGGGGCGGAAACCTGATTGGAGGGATTCAAACATGGAGTTCTGGGAAAGATGGGCACGGATTTGGGAGGCGACAGCACAGGAAAAACAATGTTTTGAAGTGAATGGCATTTAGTTGGGTAAATTTCAAAAGAACTCTTACTTCAACAGCATGCCCTTGACTATCTAAGATTTTGTTATTCAGGTGCCTATCGACTTTGCAACATCAAACATTCCAATTATTAGCATGTTAAGCTGACATCAATGTTTTAACTCCAAATGTCAGCTTGTTAGCATTTTACATGGGCTTTTTTTCTCCGGGATTGGAGGCTGTTGGTATCAATCAATTAGATTAGTTGGAAGGTGGGGCTCGAGGCTATCAGAACCACAGATCAGTTGGAGGGTAGGACTGAAGGTTGTTAGAACCAATTAGATCAGTCGAAGGACAGGACTGGAGGTTGTCAGAACCAATCAATCAGCTGTTATTTTCTTCCATTGCTGGTTGTGCACAAATTGAGACAGAAGGTTCCTGAAAGTCACAATTACAGGTGTGTTTATTTAGTATTTATTCCAAAAGAAGTTATATATAACACAGCTTTTTTTCTCCAAAGTTTTATTTCCTCTAAGTAACTATCCAGACACACCCAGCTGTTATGTAATATGAAGGTTTTTTCTCCAAGACTGGTTGCAGCTGCTTTTTTTATATAAGGAGGGTATTCCCTGGTGTGAATGCATTAACTGGCTTTATTTGAGCATTCCTGCTTCTGTGTAATAACTGGGGACAGAATCTATACCATCCTTATTAGAACAGTCAAAATGCACAGCTAAATTTGAGGAGTGACATTAATAATCAGTAAGAAATAGTAGATTGCAACCCTAAGACTGGAGGCAGTGGGCTGAATTTTCCACCTTTCTTGGATGGTTTCTCAGAAGTAAATAGTGGAAAAATGAGACAGTGAGTTGTCTAGAATCATAGAATGGTTACAGCACAGAAGGAGGCCATTCGGCCCATCAAGCCCATGCCGGCTCACTGCAAGACCACTTTAGCTAGTCCCACACCCCCGCCCTTTCCCCGTAGCCCTCCAAATTTTTATCCTTCAGGTTCCAATTCCCTTTTGAAAGCCACGATTGAATCTGCCTCCACCACCCTTTCAGGCAGTACATTCCAGATTCTAACCACTCGCTGCGTAAAAAGGTTTTCCTCATGTCGCCTTTGGTTCTTCTGCCAATCACCTTAAATCTGTGTCCTCTGGTTCTCGACCCTTCCGCCAATGGGAACAGTTTCTCTCCATCTACTTTGTCTAGACCCCTCATGATTTTGAACACCTCTATCAAATCTCCTCTCAACCTCCTGTGCTCTAAGGAGAACAATCCCAGCTTCTCCAGTCTATCCACGTAACTGAAGTCCCTCATCCCTGGAACCATTCTTGTAAATCTTTTCTGCGCCCTCTCTAAGGCCTTCACATCCTTCCGAAAGTGCAGTGCCCAGAATGGGACAGAATACTCCAGTTGAGGTCGGACCAGTATTTTATAAAGGTTCATCATAACTTCCTTGCTTTTGTACTCTGTGCCTCTATTTATGAAGCCCAGGATTTTGTATGTTTTTTTAACCGCTTTCTCAACCTGCCCTGCCACCTTCAACCATTTGTGCACATATACCCCAGGTCTCTCTGTTCATGCACCCCCTTTAGAATTGTACCCTTTGGCTTATATTGCCTCTCCTCGTTCTGCCTACCAAAATGTGTCACCTCGCACTTTTCTGCGTTAAATTTCATCTGCCACGTGTCCGCCTATTCCACCAGCCTGTCTATGTCCTCTTGAAGTCTATCACAATCCTCCTCACTGTTCACTATACTTCCAAGTTTTGTGTCATGTGCAAATTTTGAAATTGTGCCCTGTACACACAAGTCCAAGTCATTAATATATATCAAGAAAAGCAGCGGTCCTAGTGCCGACCCCTGGGGAACACCACTGTATACCTTCCTCCAGTCCGAAAATCAACCCTTCACCACTACGCTCGGTTTCCTGTCACTTAGCCAATTTCGTATCCATGCTGCCCCCTTATTCCATGGGCTTCAACTTTGCTGGCAAGCCTATTATATGGCACTTTATTAAACGCTTTTTGGAAGTCCAGGTACACCGCATTGCCCTCATCATCCCTCTCTGTTACCTCTTCAAAAAAACTCAATCAAGTTAGTTAAACACGATTTGCCTTTAACAAATCCGTGCTGGCTTTCCTTAATTAATCCACACTTGTCCAAGTGACTGTTCATTTTGTCTAGGATTATCGTTTCTAAAAGCTTCCCCACTACCGAGGTTAAACTGACTGGCCTGTAGTTGCTGGGTTTATCTTTACTCTCTTTTTTGAACAAGGGTGTAACATTTGCAATTCTCCAGTCCTCTGGCACCATCCACCTTTACTTCCCTCAGCATCCTAGGATACATCCCATCAGGTCCTGGTGACTTATCTACTTTAAGTACAGCCAGCTTTTCTAGTACCTCCTCTTTATCAATTTTTATCCCATCCAGTATCTCAACTACCTCCTCTTTCACTATGACTTTGGCAGCATCTTCTTCCTTGGTGAAGACAGATGCAAAGTACTCATTTAGTACCTCAGCCATGCCCTCTGCCTCCATGCGTAGGTCTCCATTTGGTCCCACCCCTCCTCTTACTACCCGTTTACTATTTATATGCCTATAAAAGACTTTTGGATTCCCTTTTATGTTAGTTGCCATTCTATTCTCATACCCTCTCTTTGCCCCTCTTATTTCCTTTTTCACTTCCCCTCTGAACGTTCTATATTCAGCTATTCTATATATTTCTATAAAACTGCCTGCCAGTATTTTGCTCCCAGGAATCACCAGTGACTTAAGCCCCCGGAATGGAAATGGGTAGGAATGGTTCAGTACTATCCCTTTACCACCCCTAGGAAACAACGCTGCTTTAAATGTAGTGTGTAAAGGTCAATATGATGTCTAAGAGGTGATATAGCTGAATGAAGGCAATAGTTACTAAACCTTTTCTTACCTGCAGGTCTTTAGAAGATTGAGAAAGGACTGTGATATTTGGAGTTTATTTATATTCTGTGCACGTAACAGTACTTCTGAAATTTAAAGTGAGTGCAGATTGTGGAGGGGGAAGTAGTGGGTTTCCCTATGAGAGTATTTTTATTCTTTTGTTATGACGAGGATGATGATGAGGATATGGAGGATGTCAAGATAAAAGCTAGGTGAATGAAGCATTACGGAAGGTTTCTCCAGCGGAGCTGTTGATACACACTCGACATGGCTTAATGACCTCAGAGGTCATACCTTGATTTCTCCAATCACAGCACATTAGAAAGCTGCTCTTCCTTTCGGAGGCTGTTGGGGAATTCTATCAGATGTTGGCCGAAGACTTTCAACCCAGATCAAGAAAGAGCTCAGCCTTGTCAGTGGCTGTTAAAATTAATGCAGGCCTGAATCCAGGCAGCCTCGGGTGACCTCAATTAAAACAGTCAATCAGCTGTGTATTGAGAGGGTAACAGATGCTCTGCTCAGGCGGGCATCTCAATTTATTATGTTAATGGATCCTACAAAGCAAGCAGAGCGAGCAGTTTTATAGACTAGCAGGACTCCCCCTGGCACAGGGTGATATTGATTGTACTCATGTAGCATGGAAGGTCCTATTTGAGAACTCTTAAGTTTTATTAACCAGAAGGGGTTCCATTCAATTAATGTACAGCTAATGTGTCATGCCAATCGCATAATATTTCATGTAAGTAGCTGCTCATTTACACTTTGCCAATCAAGCATCCCTGCATTGTTGCACCAAAGCACTGTATTGAGTTGTTTGACTGAAGAGAAGGGAAACCCCTGCAGCCCTGGCTGATAACACCTCGAAGACATCCACATTCAGCAGGGGACAACAGGTATAATAAGGCCTTTGGAACAACTCAAATTTTATTGAACAGACAATTAGAATACTGAAATCTCATTTCAAGTATCTTGACAGATCTAGGGAGCCCAGCAACAAGCTAAGAAAGAATCTCAAGAATAATTGCTGCATGTTGCACGACTATGCCATTAGGAAAGGATTAATCCTTCTAATTGCAGATGAGCATGGTGAAGAGGAAGAAGGAACAGGCCGTCCCTCACATAATCATGAGGAGGTTGCCAAGGACGAAGATGAGATGGTTCAGGAAAACTCACTGGGGGCGATTTTCGGCAGCGTGTTCAGGCGCTAACGATCCTGAGGTGGCCAAGATGGGATCTTGAGCTGAAACGCCGGTTTAGCCCGCATTTAGCGCAAGATGCCATCTTGCTAAACTTGAAGCCTGCACTAGGAACGG